>OX030950.1:89180178-89200939 GCA_943735915.1 Pherbina coryleti | reverse complement strand
GGGCTGGAGCTATCGCGCGAAAAAAATGTGAAATCGTTGCCAATTGAGCGTCCAATATCACCTACATTGCTAAATCTTTTGCCATCATGCAGCTCTGCATCATTGCCAAGCCCTCTACCATCGCAAAGCCCTCTACTTTCGTCAAGCCCTGAACCATCACCAAATCCTGCATCACCGCCATGTGTTAATTTTACCCCGGAAAATGAAGTAATTTACCTTTTGTTTTGAATTTATGCAGGCTTTAATTAATGTCTTTTTCAAAGAGTGAGATCAATTCGGATACCAGCACATCCCGACTATCCCGAGGAGAGCGCAGTAAGCTGATTAGGACTCTTATTGCTAACTTAGCAAAGAGGAATGCTGCTGATGAACATAGGCAATCTGTTGAACAAGAACAGCGTCAGGAGCGCCGGGAAGTTATACAGGCCATTCAAAGCCTAACAACCACTGTGGCAGAGCTAATAAATGTTTTAAACAGGGACCGCAAATAACTATTATAGCATAAAATCAATAATTTTATAACAATTATTTGCTGTCGTATTTGTTTCGATCAGAAATAAAAATTATTGTTTTATCGTTATTTTTTCGATGAAAGAAATGAATGTTGACTTATATTTTTCATTTCAGAAATAAAAGCTGTCGTTGCTTAATTTTTGTTTAAGCCAGATATAAAAATAATCATTGATGGATATTTTTTCGATAGATTAAAAAGAATATTTTTTTTATCGAAATGATATCCATCAAAAAAGTAGCATGTGTATTAAGATGTAAATTATAAATACAATATAATATAATATAATTAAAACTTTAAAAAAATAAGCAAAAGTGCCATATTTCGAAAACGAAGGAAGACAGAATTTTAAATTTGTGACTTTTTATTTGCTCTTATTTTTATAAAATTTCAAACTCAGTACAATAAATTGCAAGTGGTGATTTTTGATAATTTCTTTGACTTTTTTATATTGAAGATTAACTAAAGAGTTGAAATATATCTCGATCTTGTTCTTTCACCTTCGCGTGTGTACTGTGAAGAATCAACATAGTTTATTGCAAAATTACAGTCTTCTGCAGCATCGTAGTCTATCTCGTTGGCAGTAATGCCCACTTTTATCATTATGTTATGCAATATAACACAAGTGTTAACAAAAAGAGCTGAAGTTTCATGCGAGTAGTGTAGAACTCGGTGCTTCAGCAAGCATCTGAAACGTGTCTTCAAGACACCAAACGCCCTTTCTATGCAATTTCTGGCAGAACTATGCAATTTATTATATTTTCGTTCTTTGGAGGTATTTGGAGCTCCAACTGGTGTAAGAAGCCATGGCTCCAGAGGATAACCTTGATCACCAATAAGCCAAGATTCTCTTCGGTGTACTGCTGATCTAGCAGTATGCTGCCGGATGAGGTACTCACGTAGGTCAGAAGTTGCCCAAATCCCAGAATCATGTGTTGCTCCCGGAAATTTGCAATTTAAAAATGTGAAACATAAACGGTGATCACATACCTAAGAAACAGAATTTTTGTGAATTGCCTTGGACATAGGCAACAATACTTACTGCTTCGACATTTATGGAATAATAACCTTTCCTATTCAAATATAAATTTAGGGGGCGTTCAGCATTATTTGAAGGTGGAGCAATAATAGCAATATGCGTGCAGTCTATTGCTCCTATTGTGCTTTTTATGCCAAATCCCTTAAAGAATCTAGAAAAATAATCAAGCATTTTAGATGAAATCCATTTTTCTATAACTAAACATAAATACATACCCGGTTTTTACAAAATTTTCTTCCTCAATCGAATTGGGAAATTGTATTTCTCTTCCTTTTACCTTTATAATGAGCTTAGCCACAGCCCTCAAACTTCTGAAAAGGGACGACTGACTCATGGGCAAGTTGTAGTTGTTGCCTACACATTTTTGGTACGAGCCGTAAGCAAAGAAGTTTAACGCTGCCAGAACCCTTATTGTTAAAGGCAGTGAAGTTTGCTGGTCATCATGCGGTACAAGATCATTAATAAGACTCCGGCAAATTTCTCGCGTCAATCGAAAATTTTGTATAAACACGTTTTCACTCAATGTAAATGGATCACTCGCATCTCTTAAATGTCTTAAACAACGCGCGCGATATCTATTTTCATAATTTTCCTCTTCATCTATTAATAACAATTAGAGTAAAATATCTTCTTCCATTTTCACAACTAGTTTACACAACTTTGTAAAACAGATTTTTTATTTGTCAAGAGCATATGGAATTAAAATTGTCCAAAAAAATAAATTACAAGGAAAGGTTATCCTTAACCTAATTATGTTTTATTTAATAGTTTATCTTTTTACACTGATACTTATTAATATGCAGCAGATATGCTGCAGACTTCTTTCGCGCGTGAATAACTACTGAATCAATTATTAATTAATTTAGGGTAGCATGGCCCAGAGACCATGCCACCACAATACATTAAAAATGTATTGCAACGCTACGTATAGCGTTGCAAACCCACACATGGACAACACAATAAACACTATTTTTGGCATTGTTAGAATAACTGGTAAACAATGTATTATTTTTCAGCGGCTAACGGCACTGGTATTTATATGCTTCCAACTCGTCATCAGCGCTAATGACGAGACGGACAGTGCGATAATGAATATGCTGACGTCGCATAAACCAGCCACTTCACTGGCAGCGCGATCGCCTGGGTGTTGGGTAGCTAAGCCAACACACAGGCAGCGAGCGCTAAGTATGCACTAGCTAAGCTTTGTTGTTGTACAACAACAACAGCAATGCAGCCAGCAATACGATCATCTACTGCGTCCGCTACTCAGTGACGCTAGTGCGATCACTGTGCTTGACGGTTTGCCGTTTATGACAAAGCGTCAGAGAGCGAGAACGTCAGTTCATTTGAGCTACAAAGTAATGGCTCAAATGCCTGCTGAAATATAATTCAGTGGCGACTTAAATATATGACGAATATTTTACTTGGCTTACCACTTGTGTGATAAGCCAAGTAAAACTAGTCAAAGTGTGGGTAACCATGTGTGCGTTATACATATAAAATAACATAGCGACAGAGTGACGCTGGTTAGCTTGAAGAGCTGCAGAGCGTGGGATGGCGTAACCGACGGGTCCGCCACAAGCATTTGACATCTTGACAATTTATCAACATATTTTCAAGAAAAGAGCTTTTTTTTATAGCACAGAATACAAAAATCTTGATAAATAGCCAATATTGATAAATAAGCAATGTGTTGAATTTATCAAGTGCATAGAATAGGGGTGTTAATATGTATCCATATAGTTGTAGGGTGCAGCAACGCGCGCCGGGAAAAAGCTAGTATTATATAAATATATATTATATTATATAAATATTTATTGTTTTATATAAATACATATTATATTATATAAATATATATTATATTATATAAATATATATTATATTATATAAATATATATTATATTGTATAAATATGTGGTGACTCAATACCACCACATATAAACACCGACACCACAACATACAAAACAACATACAAACTTTACAAATATTCACTTACACATTTATTTAAAAAATTATTATTTAAGATTTCAAAATTGTCAATTTTTATTTATCAAAAATTTTGTATATCATTTTAGTTATAAAATTGTGTTCGATGTTTTCACAAGTTCAAAAATAAATTGTTAAAAATAAAATTAATAAAAAATATTTAAATAAAATAAAAGTTTATTTTTGTGCCCACCACAACTGGCGATCCTGCGAATCTGGAAGAAGCACAACACAGAAACTAGTCCAGCCATAACAATAAAAAGGATTTACGAAATTTTACAATCCGTCCAAGTGATAAAAAAAACTATCTGAGTAAATCTAAACTCAATAAAATTAGAGAAACAACAACGGATAACATCACCAGATCCTGGACTTATTTCAACAGTAGTTCATCGAATTTCAAAGCTAAGGAACGCATTACTTCAAGCCCAAACAAGCGCTACCGCTGCGAAAGAAGCCAAGAAGATCACATCTAAAACACCGACATTGAGAACTAAAAAGGTTGATATTAAAAGCAGAGTGGTGCCTAAATCTATTAAAAAAGAAAATGCTTCGATAAGTTCGACAACGTCTTCAGAAACACCCACAATAATACCACTACCACCGTCAACATCAACAACATCATCGACCAACAACAAGCAAAACCCTACACCTGCCGGTAAGGTGGAACAGGCAACAACAGCAACATTAACAATAACTGCAGAATAAACAACAACAGAAAGCAATAATATATAGCAGCAGCAACAACAAAAATAACAACAACAGCAGCAAAATAATTTACAACCACAACAACAAAAACAACAATAACAACAGCAGCAGCAAAATTAAGAACAACAACAACAACAACAATAATAACAACAACAACAACAACAACAATAACAAAATTGGCATATTAATTTTTTTTTTATTATTATTTCAAAAATTGTATCAAATTTTGTAATTTTTTTTTTTGACATGTTATAAAATTTTTTTTTTACAGGTTGCTTTTTTAATTTAGATTCGCACGAGGCACACACCGTAGATTTTAAAACGTTTGTAAGACGATAGGGTCGGAAGAAACTTATCGTCTTACATCCGTAGGCACTCCACTGCACTAGGAAACACATTTTAGGAAACACATTTTAGGAAACACATTTTAGGAAACACATTTTAGGAGACACATTTTGAGGTACACGATGAGTCTTTCACACACACCACCACCCCACCCCAGACAACCCCCCACTCCCTTACATACTTCTAACCCTCTCTCACATCACTCTCATTTCGGCGAAGGTGACCATCGCCCTCTCATACAACTCCAAACGGATCTTGTCAATCCATTTGATGCACCAATGCATCCTGAAGTACAAGCAACGTCAGTTAAATTGCCACAATTTTGGACCACTTGTCCCGACGCATGGTTCGCCCATGCGGAAATACAATTTCAGGCAAAAGGAATTACTACTGACAAGACAAAGTATGAGTACCTCGTAACCGCTCTACCTCAAGAGGTAATTATAACAGTGCTAGATTTCATACAGAAACCTCCTTCCTCAAATTTGTATGAAGGCTTAAAGAGAACCTTGATTGACCGACACTCTTTAAGTGAAGCCAAGAGGTTCGACAAAATCTTGTCTGGCACCGAGATGGGTGACCAAAAGCCATCTCAATTTTATAGATCACTTATAATGTTAGCCGGTACTACAGTCGATAGCGACTTAGTTTATAAAATTTGGCTTCGCAAGCTCCCCAAAAGCCTTAATATTGCTTTGACCGGATCTAGTCATAGAGAGCTAGAGGAACTATTGAAACTAGCTGACAATTTGTGGGAAGTTATGTCAGAATCCGAAGTCGCTTCATTTGGCAATAATGCCCAGCGCATGACAAAAAACACCCAAAACTCCGAGCTTGCGATGATAACGCAATCGTTTGCTGAAACAACGTCAAAAATTCTAGAAAGTTTCAACAAACTAGCAATTGAGGTCCAAGAATTAAAAAACGAACGATACCGGAATAATTCACGTTCGAACTCGAGAGAAACTAATTTTCGAAGATTTTCAAGACGTAGATCCCCGTCAAGAAGTGTGTCACGACAACGACCTGTCAACTGGGTATGTAGATACCATTTTAGGTTCGGAAGGGCAGCTAGACAATGCGAACAACCATGCTCATTTGGTCAAAACGACACCCAACACAACACAACACAACATAACTCAACAAACTAAGTGACTCCATCATTGCGACGGCTAATGATGGAAGTCAAACAATACTCACACGCCGCCTTTTTATTTACGATAACGACAATCATATAAACTTTTTGATAGACAGTGGAGCAGAAGTTTCCGTTCTTCCAGTAAATAAATTCAAAGCCCACAAGAAAAATTCAGACTTAATTCTAACAGCAGCTAACGTTAGCACAATCTCAACTTTCGGCAAGAAATTACTCAACGTAAATTTAAAACTAAGACGCGATTTCCCTTTTACATTTATACTAGCAGACATTACAAGACCCATCATAGGAGCAGATTTCCTTACGAAATATGGTCTCTTGATAGACTTAAAACACAAGAAACTCATTGATCCACTTACACAACTATCAGTTAACGCAATCACAGCATTTACAGAAACATCACTACCCAAACTAATTACACTAGACAACAAATATACAAATATACTAAAAGATTACCCATCACTAACAGCAGAACCCGACTACAACAAACTAGTAAAACACAAAACAGAACACCACATAACTACAGAAGGACAGTTACCTTTTTCTAGACCAAGACGCCTTGACTCCAACAAATACAAAATTGCCAAACAGGAATTTGATTTCTTAATCAAAGCAGGTATCTGCCGTCCTTCAGACTCCATGTCAGCTTTTCCACTACATCTAGTACCCAAAAAAGATGTGAACGACTGGAGACCCTGTGGTGACTATAGAAGACTAAACGCCATTACAGTTCCAGACCGCTACCCTCTACCACACATACACGACCTATCTATAGACTTACACAATAAACACATATTTTCAAAATTAGATCTAGTTAGAGCATACCACCAAATCCCCATGGCCACACAAGACATACATAAAACCGCGATTACAACACCGTTCGGAATGTTTGAGTTTCTGAGAATGCCATTCGGTTTAAGAAATGCAGCTCAAACATTCCAACGATTTATCAACGAAGTATTACGAGAACTAGACTTCGTATTTGTATACCTCGACGACATTCTTGTGGCCAGCGAGACAGAAGAAGAACACGTTAAACATCTAAATTTAGTTTTTGAACGACTAGACAATTACGGACTAAACATCAAACCAAACAAATGTATTTTCGGCGTAGACAGAATAAATTTTTTAAGTTATGACATTTCAAACAAAGGCATACAACCATCTCCCGATAGAATTCAATGCATTGTTAACTATCCAAAACCAGAAACAGTTAAACAAATGCAGAAATTCATCGGGATGATTAATTACTACCACAGATGCATTCCAAAATTAGCACACACACTTACACAAATTTACAATATGATAACTTCAGCATCAAAAACAAAGGACAAACACTTAACATGGACAGAAAACACAACAGAAGCATTCGCAACGATAAAAGAAAGTTTTACTAAGGAAGTGCTACTTAATCATTTTAATAGCAAAGCAAAACTTTCTATCGCTGTGGATGCATCTAACACTGCTATCGGTGCAGTTTTGCAACAAGAACACAATCAAGGAACAGAACCACTAGCTTTCTTTTCCAAGAAATTATCACCATCAGAGACAAAATACAGTACGTTCGATCGCGAACTTTTAGCAATTTATCTTACAATTAAACACTTTAGACACTATTTAGAGGGACGAACATTTACTATATACACAGATCACAAACCACTTACTTCAGCATTACATTCTAAAACAGAGAGAAGCCCAAGACAAACACGACACCTAGAATTCATTGCACAATTTTCCAACGACATCAGACACATTAAAGGTACCGATAACACCGTAGCGGACGCACATTCAAGAGCTGAGATAGAGGCTTTCACAACCTCTGAGATTAACCTCAGAACTCTACACAAAGAACAGAATACAGACCCAGAACTACAAGAGATACTAAATAAACACACTTACAAATTCGAACAAATACACATTCCAATACTTAACATTAAAATTTGGTGCGAACAAACAAGTTCAGGAACACGTCCATACATTCCACAAACATTACGCAAACAAATTTTTGAACAATTACATAATATTTCACACCCAGGTACACGAGCTTCTCGACGACTTATAACACAAAGATATTTTTGGCCCAAAATGAACACACAAATCAACAAATGGTCACAAGAATGCGTTAGATGCCAACGAGCTAAAATACATCGACACACAAAGACAATCCCACACAAGATAGACATACCACCCGGTCGTTTTGAGCATGTTCACGTTGATTTAGTTGGCCCTTTACCAATATCTAAAGGTATAGATATCTACTTACCTTAGTTGACAGAAACACACGTTGGCCCGAAGCGTATCCAATTAAAGATACCAACGCCAGTACTATCGTAGATACACTTCAAAAGGAATACATCTCACGTTTTGGAGTTCCTCTGGAAATTACTTCCGATCGAGGTCCTCAATTCACGTCCACAACATTTCGAAACTTCGTTAAGACACTAGGAAGCAAACACATTACCACTTCTGCTTATCATCCACAAGCTAACGGGATTGTAGAACGATTTCACCGCCAACTTAAGACTTCTCTAATAGCGAGTAACAACCACACAAATTGGTACACAGAGTTGCCACTAGTTCTTCTAGGACTTAGGTCCACGGTCAAAGAAGATATTAAGGCTTCACCAGCTGAAATGGTTTTTGGTCAAACACTCAGGCTACCACAACAACTAGTAATCCACAGCAGTCAGAACTTTAATTCGTCGGACACCTTGTCCAAACTTAAAGAGGTCGTAGAAGATCAAAAGTCAAACATTGCGCATCACAGCACTAACTTTCAACAATATATACCTCGAGCCCTTAGTACTTGTAACTTTGTCTTTGTCCGTAATGACACAATTCGTAAAACACTACAAGAGCCGTACGATGGTCCCTTCGAAGTTATTGAGAGAACACCGAAATACTTCACAATTCGTAAAAATAACACTAACATAACAGTCAACATTGATAGGATTAAGCCCGTCACCTTAGACACCGAAACAGCACAGACACATTCAACCAAACATAAAAATACTAAAAAAGTACACTTCAACCTATTAGCCAACACGACCAAAATTTTTCAGAAGGGAGGGGGAATAATGTGGTGACTCAATACCACCACATATAAACACCGACACCACAACATACAAAACAACATACAAACTTTACAAATATTCACTTACACATTTATTTAAAAAATTATTATTTAAGATTTCAAAATTGTCAATTTTTATTTATCAAAAATTTTGTATATCATTTTAGTTATAAAATTGTGTTCGATGTTTTCACAAGTTCAAAAATAAATTGTTAAAAATAAAATTAATAAAAAATATTTAAATAAAATAAAAGTTTATTTTTGTGCCCACCACAAATATATATTATATTATATAAATATATATTATATTATATAAATAAATATTATATTATATAAATAAATATTATATTATATAAATATATATTATATTATATAAATATATATTATATTATATAAATATATATTATATTATATAAATATATATTATATTATATAAATATATATTATATTATATAAATATATATTATATTATATAAATATATATTATATTATATAAATATATATTATATTATATAAATATATATTATATTATATAAATATATATTATACTAGCCTTTTCCCGGCGCGCGTTGCTGCGCCCTACAACTATATGAGAACATAATAGGTATTCAAAATAGTATATAATAGTATGTATTCAAAACTTTTATTTGACTCATAGTTTGACACCACTGTCATTTTGCACTGCCCGTTACAGTTTCCCAGCAGCAGGAGATCACCAAAGTAACTCCATTTAAAGTTTGATATATAACTTTTGATATATAACTTTTGATTGGTAAGAGATACTAAGATAATTTTTTCTAGTAAATTAATTTTTTACCTTGCATATTTTTTAAAAAATATAAAAACACAATATTGGAAAAAAAATTTCGTTCGAAAAAATCAAGGGTAGCCTTGTTTTTTTAATCACAAAAATGGTTTTTAATTTTTGCGTAAAATTGAAATAACTTTTGCTTATAAATGTTATAGCTTTTAAATAGAGTTGAAAATTTGCGAATTTGAATTTAAATTATTTTTACAAAAATAAATTTTGAGCCTTTTTTTGAGGAAAACTCAAAAATTTCAGACCTTTTTTAAAAAATTATTTAAAATATATACAGTGGTGGCCATACAATTAGAAACGATGACTTCAATCTTATATTTCTTTTCACAGCTTTTTCGGAAAGAGTCTCTCTTTATGGCAGGTCCCGTTATATACTCACTCCAGTGTAATATGTTGGCAACTCTGTTCTTCGACAACCTGCTGCTTTTTCAATTCGTGCTTTGCTTCTATTTAATATATCTAATAAAAAAATTTATAAATACCTCGATTTAACATTAAACGGTAGTGGTTACTTATTATCAACTTTTTAAAGTAAAACTGCACAGATTCCACTCATATCTGCGTGAGAAATCACATACTCTTTGTTTGCGGCCGTTTATAACCTCAAAATGGAAAAATGGATTTTGGTTGCGAAATATGCAAGTCAAAATGGAGTACGTATGACAATTTCGTGTCATGCAATGGTTGCTCGAAATTGTTCCACTCCAAATGCATAAACCTCAGTGCTAGAATTAGCGACGCGCTGCGGAGCCCAGATGCCAGTGGGTTACAATGGTTCTGCAATCAATGTAGAAAATTCTCAACAAAGGTCCTTATGTCAAGGTTTTTAGACTTGCAAGCTTCATCAACAAAAATCACAAATGAGTTCGCCCGCTTAAACACATTACTCGTCACAATGAATGATGACTTAGAGTCGCTAAAGAATCTTGCTTGTGATGCAAATTCAGTATCAACTGACGCAGCATCCAAGCTGGCAGCAAATGATGGCAGATCCATGCGATCCAGACCATCAAGAAAACCATCAGCTGTCTCTACACCAACTACAACTGAAGTCAACAAACAGACCACTCCTCTGGTAAACACCTCAATGTCTCGAACTGGCCTTGGGAACCAAGATGAAACACTGAGTGCTCCTATGCTAGTAAACTCAAGATCTGACTTCGCCAACTCAATCAACACAACTATTACTACTAATACTACCAATGCTCAATCTCACGCCGCTCCACCAGCTATTGCCCTCACGCAAATAATTGCCGATGTTCAGTCTGCTGCTTCCACGCAAACTGCTGCCGCTGCTCAAATTACGGCTTCTCTGCATTTACCTGCGGAAGTGTATGCTGCCACGCAACTGTTGCAGGCACCTGATCCGAGTTACGCTACTGTTGCATGGAACGCTGCGCCAACCGTGACAACTGAGTCAACCTCGACCGCTGCGTCAACCTCGGCCGCTGCATCAAGCTTAGCCGCTGCGTCAACCTCGGCTGCTGCACTACAGGTTGCTGACACGTTTCAGTCTCAGTTCAATACTTCGGACGCGTCTTCCAGCGATCTAGTGGTAGTTCAACGCACTCCACGCAAGTCACTCTTTATCTCTAGTCTTGCACCGAATACTACTGAAGAAAATGTCATGAATTATATCAAAACTATATATATCAACAGTAATGTGGACCTCTCACGTTTATCAGTATTGAGCTGCCGTAAATTCAATTTACCAGCGTCGCGCACTTATTCATCCTTCAAAATATCAACTCTTTCTAACGATTTCGATCTTATTTGTTCAAATAAGGTTTGGCCAAAAGGTGCAATCGTGCACGAATTTATTTCAAGGGATAGAAATTCTCGTCAACTGAAATCTAATTACACTAGCTCAAAAAACGACGGCTCAACATTGGATGCTTAAACTCTGCACCCGTATTTTCGATTTATTATCAGAATGTTGGAGGTATTCGATCTAAAATTCAAAAACTATTTTTAAGTTCTATTTCCTTAGTATTCGATATAATTATTTTTACAGAAACTTGGCTCACAGATTGTCATTTAACTACTGAACTTTTTAATGCATCATCCTATAATGTTTTTCGTAAAGATCGTTGCCCTAGAACAACTGGATTATCCAGGGGTGGTGGGGTACTAATTGCGGTCCAAAAAGGTTACACCTGCAACCAAATTGAATTGCCTTGCCATTCAGAATCATATTCAATCGATCAAGTCATTGTCAAAGTCTGCCTAAGTCATAATTTTGAACTAATCATTGTCGTTAGTTACATCCCACCATCTAGCCGATTTGATCTTTACGAACTACATTTGGAAAATTGTAAAGCCTTATTTGATTTACTTAAACCGAATCAGCATATAGTTTTTACGGGGGACTTTAATCTCGGAAACATTACTTGGAACATAGATTGTGATGACAAGTACCTGACTGCATTCAATGTAACTAGTGATATTGAGGCATTGGTTGTAGATTTCTTTAGTCAATATGATTTAATACAGGTCAACGACATACTCAATGATAATAATCGTATACTTGATCTTGTTTTTCTTGACAAAGATCTAGCTATAAAGGTTGACGTACCAGCCAACCCTATTTTTCAAAAATCAATCCACCATACTCCTATATTGCTTGAGTTGTCTAATGTTCTTTTTCAAAAACTGAACCTATTTGAAAAAAAAGTTTTCGATTATAATAAAGCTAATTTCTTAGTTATTGACAGATATCTATATTCTTTTGATTGGGATTCTTTACTTTCAGGGCTTGATCTCTGTGATATGTATAATAAGTTCTTGTCGGTTCTTAATGAGGCAATTGTCAAATTTGTACCAACTTAACTTCTTAGAAATAACAATAATCCCCCTTGGTTCAATAGGAGGCTTTGTAATCTCAAAAATATAAAGAACAAAGCGTACAAGCGATTTAGACAATCGAATTGCAACATTCAACTCAAATCTGGATACTTGCTTTGCCAACGTAATTTTGATACCCTCAATAAGTTTCTATATCAATCTTATATACTTTCCGTCGAAGAAAATCTTAAAACCAACATCAAATTCCTTTGGACTTTTGTTAACACCAAAAGAAAATCAAATGGTCTTCCAACCATGATGCAGTATCTTGATAACTCCTCTGAGGATCCAAGAACAATTTGTAACTTTTTTGGAGACTTCTTTAAATCAGTTTATTCTGATAATAATCTAAATGTTGCCAGTTGCTTAACTCCTGATGTTATTTGCGATTTGGATAGCATTAGCATTAATATCCTTGATGTCGAGCTAGCCCTTATTAACATCGAAGGTATATCTACCGAAGGTCCGTATAAAATTCCGCCTATTTTGTTAAAAAATTGTGCGAATTCACTATCGTATCCGTTACATTTTATATTTAGCAAATCGCTTTCATGTGGGGATTTTCTTGATACTTGGAAAATTTCTCATATTGTCCGCATCCATAAATCTGGTCCCAAGCAAGATGTTCGAAATTACAGACCCATATGTAAAATTTCTTCTATTCCCAAATTGTTCGAAAAAATCGTTTACAATAAAATCTTTCCTTGTTTTTCTAATGCTCTATCTGACTGTCAACATGGTTTCCGGACTGGCAGATCCACTACTACTAATCTACTATTGTTCTGTAACTATATTGTAAATTGCTTTGTCGACCATTTGCAAACGGATGTGATCTTCACTGACTTTGCTAAAGCCTTCGATAAAGTTCATCATGCCTCTTTAATCTACAAGCTGGGTTGTTTAGGTTTCCGTGGCAATTGCATAAAATGGATTGAATCTTACTTAACCAACCGAATACAATTTGTAAAAGTCAATGATCTGTTGCCCTGCCCTATTGAAGTAACATCTGGGGTCCCCCAAGGGAGTCATCTTGGTCCATTACTGTTTTTATTATTTATTAATGATCTTCCCCTGGTTGTTAAAAACTCCCAATGTCTGTTATTTGCAGATGACCTTAAATTATTCCGCTCTGTCAATTCATCAACGGATAGTAACTGGTTGCAAACCGACTTGGATGCAGTCACCTCATGGTGCTCATCGAATAATTTATTTCTTAACATATCTAAATGTCAGTCTTTTTCCCTGTATAGGACCAACTCGCCACTATTTTTTAGTTACAAAATTAACAATCGGAGCCTTGAAAGGGTTACCATCAAGAAAGATCTGGGTGTGGTCTTTGATCGTCGTCTAACTTTTAAAGATCATTTCGACTATGTTATCCCTAAAGCATACTCTATGCTAGGATTCTTAAAGAGGAATTCCAAAGATTTGAGAGATCCATTCACACTAAAAGCTCTTTTTGTCAGTTTAGTTAGACCCCATTTGGAATACTGTTGTATTATATGGAATCCATCCTATACTTGTCATTCTCTCAGACTAGAAAGAGTCCAGAAATCATTTACCAAATTCTTGTTTCATAAGTTGAATTGGCAGATTAACTTGCCTTCCTACAAGACAAGATGTGCGTTGTTTAGCCTTAATTCTCTTGTATGTCGCCGTATAATGTTTTCTGTAGTGTTTGTTAGAGACGTCATTCATTATCATATCCAATGCCCCAATTTACTTACTCTAATCAATTTTTACTCTCCCCTTAGAAATCTACGTGTTCCTTTTCACTTCCGTTGTAATACCACTAGGAACAACTTTGCTCAGCAAGAACCTCTAACGCATTGTTTAACTCTAACTAATTTAATGTTAGATAAAATAGATTTATTTTGTCATTGTTCCAGCACTTAACGAAGTTGGGGTACTTGAACGTTTTTAGTGTTTAGGCTAAGACATTAATATTCACGGTGATTGTTGCCTTTATGTGTAATAATATTATTTTTTTAATTTGACATCAATATTTATTGTGATTATTATCTGTATTGTGTAATAGCTATTATTTTTTAAAAATTTATTATTTTTTTAATTGATATGTAAATTATCTAGTCTGTAAGAGTAATGTGCTCTGTTTGATGAAGAAATAAATAAATAAATAAATATGTTGTTAGATGTGTAAATATCAGCAAATACTTTAGACAATTTCTCACAATCGCAAAAACAGTAGCAACACGTGTTTATGAGGGTGGACACATAATTAGAAACGCGTACCTTAATTTTGGAAATTTTTTTTATTTTCAACGTAAGTTGTTGTTTTTTTATATCTTTAATTTAGGGTTAACTAATTTTTATTATAATATAGTGTAAATATGGGTAAAAACAAGTCGTGCACGCCAGAACTTCGTAAATTAATTGTGCGCTGCTATCAAGACGAAAAACAATCAATGTCAGCCATAGCAAAAAGATTTTGCTGTTCTAAAAAAAAAGGTGCAATAAGGCAATTTAAGAAGACTGGAAGTTTTGAGAACCCAAAAAGAATTCAAATTCCAAGAAAAACCACTCCATATGATGATAGAATTATTTGTAGAACCAGTAAAGCCAACCCATTTTCGACCTCAACTGAAATTAATGCCATTGTAATGCCTCAAATATCGCAGAATATCTCATGTACAACCATTAGGCGTCGATTACAAGAAGCTGGTCTACATGGATGCATTGCACGGAAAAAACCGCACGTCTCAAAAAAAAAATATGACGAAGCGTTTACAATTTGCCAAAGAGCACCTGCAAAAACCTCTAACATTTTGGAAAAAGATCCTCTGGAGTGACGAATCGAAGTTTAATTTATTTGGATCAGACGGTAAATCTTATGTAAGACGGCCAGTGAACAAATCTTTGGATCCCAGTTACACTATCAAGACTATCAAACACGGTGGAGGAAATGTGATGGTATGGGGTGCGTTCAGTTGGTTTGGCGTTGGCCCGATACATCGCATAGATGGACGAATGGACCAACACCAATATAAAAATATACTGGAAACTGTAATGGAACCATTTTCGTTTGAAAATATGCCAGTTACGTATATTTTCCAGCAGGATAACGATCCTAAGCATACTTCCCGAGTTGTGAAGCAATGGTTTATGGATACGAATACTAATGTTTTGTCGTGGCCACCGCAAAGTCCAGATTTAAACCCAATTGAAAATTTATGGGCAGATGTCGAAAGAGGTTTAAAAACAAAAATAACCAAAAATAATGACGAACATTTTCGAAATATAAAAGAAGTTTGGGAATCGATACCATCCTTAAGATGCCGAAGTTTGGTTGAGAGTTTGCCAAGGAGATTGACAGAAGTTATAAAAAATAAGGGTTATCCTACGAAGTACTAAGTTGTTTTTCCATTATTTTATAATACATTTTTAAAACAGATAGAATTAAATATTACTTTTGTTATCGTTTCTAATTCCGTGACCAATGCGTTTTTTGAGTTCAATAAGAAAATCTAGTTTGCACCTTTCACAAATATTCCTACATTTCGAAATATATCTAAGATATACAGTAATAAATGAGCCTTATAACATATGATATCTATTTTCTTAATTTTCGTTGTAAGGAAGTAGTGATGATATAAAATTAAAATGCTAAGTGGGTGTTTCTAACTGTATGGCCGCCACTGTATATACTCAACTAACGGTATTTTTGCAATAAGGTTTTTCTCATACAATAAGAAATTACAAATTTCTGATTGTGTTTTTCTCATTTGTGAGCACGATGTTGCATTATATATATCGTTGTAGTAAAATTTTTCATAGTTTTCAAGATATGTTCATGTTTTTGATGTCAAAATAACGGAAATTTTTTAATTTTACTAAATTTAAGAAATATTTTTTATTTTGTAAATATGTGCATATGTAACAACTAAAAATATGCGATTTTGTAAAAAATTTGTACTACAGCACCATCTGGTGTCCAAGGTGGTTCAAAGAAGATACAGTCAAAAACTCATCGTACCTGAGAACTACTATATACCAATTTTTATTCTAATCGCATGAGCGGTATGGGAGTTTTAGGTGGTTTTGCAAAAAAATTTTACTACAGAGCCCTCTGGTGTTCAAGATAGGTCAAAAAATATTGCAGCAAAACACTCAACGTACATGAAAACCATTGCATACCACTTTTCATTGTAATCGCATTAGCGGTTTGTGAGTTTTAGGCAGTTTTGTAAAAAATTTGTGCTACAGCGCTCTCTGGTGTTCAAGGTGGATAAAAATTGATAGCCCACAAACACGCACCGTACCAAAAAACTTCTATACACAAATTTTCATGCTAATCGGATGAGTAGTTTAGGAGTCTATTGCATAGTTACATACGACATTTAGTTCCAAAGCAATTCGATATCATAAATTTGGCCTGTGTTTCAAAATTCCCCCATGTCTAATATTCGCTCAAATATATAGTAATGACCTATTGGGCCCATAGCATCTACATATCAAGTTTCACTATCAAAACATGTACAACTCGGGAATAATAATGATTTCTAAAAAGTGGGCGTATATATAGTTAGACCACGCCCAGTTTGAGTATAGTTGCCGACAGTAACCATTCGAACTTATTTACCAAATGTTAGTCTAATACGACCAAACCCGTCTTAAATATAGCATTTTTATTGATTTGTGGGCGATAAAGGGGGTATGGGAAAAAAAGGGGCATGAAAAATTTTGACTATGCCTTTCTTTTTCGCGCAAATGCAAACTAAAGTGAGACTTGCCAAATTATTCCAATATTCCATTTATTTCCAATTACCCTTGCAAATACCGTGCGCACCTGTATTTTTTCACAGCTGTATTTTGTAAAAGTTCATTAAAATGCCTATAATTCATGAACCAATACACATACAAAGACCATTTATACAAAAAAACCTTTGTATTGACGTAACCTTTCATAGGAAATTTCCAAAAACAAAATCGGTTCACGCATTACAGAGAACATCAATTTCATACACAATGCAACTTATTTTTATATTTATAGATAATATCACTTTTTTAATTGGTAAATACTAACCAATAAGTAATAAAATTATCCAAAAGAATTTGCTTCAGCAAAATTTATGTCTGTTTACGTCGGAATCCAAATGAAAAAGAAAGCACACTGGGTACATTGGGTGGTGTGAATAAAAAATAAGCAAGTGTCTTCTGATATGTGACATCTTGAAAACTTAAAAAGTGTCAAGTGTGAAAATGAAATTTAATATCGATAATGGATAATATTGATATTATCGATATTGTAGACAATTTTTCTTTATGTAAAAAACTTTTGTAGACTATTACAAACATTTAAAAAAAAAATCAGCGCAGGCGTTCTGCGATTTTAGATATATATATCAAAACAGTGGGCGCAAAAGTGCGCGTGGTCAATTTTTCTTTCAGTAAACACTTAAATTGGATTACTATGAACATTTGAAAAAAAAATTATCCAAACCGGTCGTCGTTTTCCGATTTTAGATAAATCAAAAAAAGTGGGCACAAAAGTGGGCGTGGTCAATTTTTATTTCCTTAAAAACTTAACGTGGACTAAAACGAACATTTAAAAAAAAAATTATCCAAATCGGTAAAGCCGTTCTGAAGTGATGCGATTTCAACCAAACGTACACTTCTTTTTATATATATAGATTATATAAATATATATTATATTATATAAATATATATAATATTATATAAATATATATAATATTATATAAATATATATAATATTATATAAATATATATAATATTATATAAATATATATAATATTATATAAATATATATAATATTATATAAATATATATTATATTATATAAATATATATTATATTATATAAATATATATTATATAAATATATATTATATTATATAAATATATATTATATTACATAAATATATATTATATTACATAAATATATATTATATTACATAAATATATATTATATAATATAAATATATATTATATTATACAAATATATATTATATTATATAAATATATATTATATTATATAAATATATATTATATTATATAAATATATATTATATTATATAAATATATATTATATTATATAAATATATATTATATTATATAAATATATATTATATTATATAAATATATATTATATTATATAAATATATACTATATTATATAAAAAAATATTATATTGTATATATATATATTATATTTTATAAATATATATTATATTTTATAAATATATATTATATTATATAAATATATATTACATTATATAAATATATATTATATTATATAAATATATATTATATTATATAAATATATATTATATTATATAAATATATATTATATTATATAAATATATATTATATTAGATAAATATATATTATATTATATAAATATATATTATATTATATAAATATATATTATATTGTATATATATATATTATATAAATATATATTATATTATATAAATAAATATTATATTATATAAATAAATATTATATTATATAAATATATATTATATTATATAAATATATATTATATTATATAAATATTTATTATATTATATAAATATATATTATATTATATAAATATATATTATATTATATAAATATATATTATATTATATAAATATATATTATATTATATAAATATATATTATATTATATAAATATATATTATATTATATAAATATATATCATATTATATAAATATATATCATATTATATAAATATATATTTTATTATATAAATATATATTATATTATATAAATATATATTATATTATATAAATATATATTATATTATATAAATATATATTATATTATATAAATATATATTATATTATATAAATATATATTATATTATATAAATATATATTATATTATATAAATATATATTATATTATATAAATATATATTATATTATATAAATATATATTATATTATATAAATATATATTATATTATATAAATATATATTATATTATATAAATATATATTATATTATATAAATATATATTATATTATATAAATATATATTATATTATATAAATATATATTATATTATATAAATATATATTATATTATATAAATATATATTATATTATATAAATATATATTATATTATATAAATATATATTATATTATATAAATATATATTATATTATATAAATATATATTATATTATATAAATATATATTATATTATATAAATATATATTATATTATATAAATATATATTATATTATATAAATATATATTATATTATATAAATATATATTATATTATATAAATATATATTATATTATATAAATATATATTATATTATATAAATATATATTATATTATATAAATATATATTATATTATATAAATATATATTATATTATATAAATATATATTATATTATATAAATATATATTATATTATATAAATATATATTATATTATATAAATATATATTATATTATATAAATATATATTATATTATATAAATATATATTATATTATATAAATATATATTATATTATATAAATATATATTATATTATATAAATATATATTATATTATATAAATATATATTATATTATATAAATATATATTATATTATATAAATATATATTATATTATATAAATATATATTATATTATATAAATATATATTATATTATATAAATATATATTATATTATATAAATATATATTATATTATATAAATATATATTATATTATATAAATATATATTATATTATATAAATATATATTATATTATATAAATATATATTATATTATATAAATATATTATATAAATATATATTATATTATATAAATATATATTATATTATATAAATATATATTATATTATATAAATATATATTATATTATATAAATATATATTATATTATATAAATATATATTATATTATATAAATATATATTATATTATATAAATATATATTATATTATATAAATATATATTATATTATATAAATATATATTATATTATATAAATATATATTATATTATATAAATATATATTATATTATATAAATATATATTATATTATATAAATATATATTATATTATATAAATATATATTATATTATATAAATATATATTATATTATATAAATATATATTATATTATATAAATATATATTATATTATATAAATATATATTATATTATATAAATATATATTATATTATATAAATATATATTATATTATATAAATATATATTATATTATATAAATATATATTATATTATATAAATATATATTATATTATATAAATATATATTATATTAT
>OX030950.1:88978951-89179978 GCA_943735915.1 Pherbina coryleti | reverse complement strand
TTCAACGAGATATCAACCATTAAAATTCACGCTTTGCTTTTGAAGATATAGCTTTTTGCATATGCACACTTAAACTTTTACAAAATAACCAAAACGTAAGTATAAAGTTTAAATTGCAAAATGAATACAAGCGAAATGCAAATAAAGAAGGCAATACAAAAATTCAAATCGTAGCTGTTAATGTTGATCTTAAGACATTTTAGAAAAATTTTTCGTATTTTGTAAATTAAAAAAAGAGCCGCAGTCGCATGTTCTGATATACATATCGCACTGCATCTTCAAAACATCCACATCTCAAAATGTACAAATGTTTACTTTTTAATGTTAAACTATTCGTAGTAGTAACCTCTATCAACTATCAAAATTTTACAATCTTTTTACTCTTAAAAAATCGTTTTGTCTCCTTGTTTTGTATGGATTCCTTTAAAAAATAAACTGTTTTTTGCTTTTGAAAATTTTGAAATTTTAAGTTGTGTCCGTCTTGAAGATGTAGTGCGATATGTTGAAAATAAAAAAAAATTGTCAAAAAATCGCGTGACCGTTTTATATACAGATTCGAATTCCTGCATTGTCTACTTTATTCGCAGTTTGCTTATATTAATTTTGCAATTTGATCTTTATACTTACGCTTTGGTGATTTTGCAAAAGTGTGAACCGTCAAGTGTGCATAATATGTAAAATGCATGGATAATGCATGGATTTAAATCAGTGATGCACACGAGATGCTTAGGGCGATGTTATGTAGACGGTCACGGGCACGGCACGGTCACGAATTGTTGTTATTTCAATGTAAAAGGGAAATTTGAGAGAGTGAGCGAGGGAATAAATTTTGTCCACCGCGGTCACCAAATGATTCGACTGTCGATACCAAATCACTGGATCAAAACAGTGTTGCGTTGTGGAAATATTCATAATATTTGTGTTTTTGCCTGCAAATAGTACACTTTTAGTACGAAATGTATCAAAGCAGTAATGAAACCTGCATAATAGCAACACTCACAATACTCATACTCGTGATACTTTTTTGCATAAAGTATCAAAAGTAGCAAAAACTGTACTAGTGATCATAGATCAAATGACCGCCAGCATAACATACTTTGGGCACGACATTCATCAAACGGAAAAAGAGTAAAAACTCGTGACCGTCTACATAACATCGCCCTTACGGAGCCACTCGGCTTTCACATACAAGTCGTGTGTGCGAAGGAACAGAACTTCTGCAACGCTAGCAGAGAATCAGTTAGCGTTTGCACTTCGTGGAGCAAGCATCTCATGCTTAAATAATTTTTTTAAATGTTGTCTAAATATCATATGGGCATTTCCATACTCGAGCACGCCTTTGAGGAGCAAAAAATGAAGAAAATTAAAAATAAAATTTAATTTTTTTTTTAGTTTTCGATAGCATTTTAGTAGCAATATGTTTAGTAAAAAATGTAGATTCGGTAGAATTTATGTTTCCAATATATTAGCAATTAACAGGGGATCTAGCACGCGACAAAAAATGGAACTCGTTTTCGACTGCATATAGAAAAATGCAGAAATCTGCGAAACGCAACAAAAAATGTTAAATCGAATAATTTTAAACTTAAATAGATTAATGTGGCCTTCTAATGATAGTTGGCATGTTGACATACTTACATTTGTTTTTTTTTATTAATGTTTATTGTTATGTAGCACGCGACATATTTTTACATCGCGTTTGTAATAAGTATAAGTTCAAAAAATTCCAACTCAAAATTTCATTAACAACAAAAAACGTCATGTATATTATTTGTGAGTTTTATATTAGTAATATTAATAAAAAAATAATTTAAAATACATTTGAGGCAACTGAAAAAATGATGAAATATTAGTTTTTGAATGAATATGCCGTTAGAGCTAACATTAATTTCAAAGGTTCCTTATAGGAGATCGAATGCAGTTCCCGGATACCTGGAATATTTGTTTGTCCTTCCATTTCTCTTTCAAATTTGACGAAATCTCTAATTGTATCAGCACCAATATACATGATGTGAATGCCAGTTATGTGCTTTGTGCACATTTAAAGAGAGAAAATGCATCATTTAAAAGCGTTGCATAATGCATTATGCACGTGTTTTACCCATCTGCATAAATATATATTTTAATTATATGCAAGTTAAAATAAAATAAAATTTTTCTTTTTAAAAGTAACACGTACGATAGCGAACGCGACACACTTTATAAATCAAAATTAAATTTTTGGTATAATAATTTTATGAAGTAACTTTTTTTTTAAGATGAGGCCACCAAATTTGATTTGAATTAAAATTTTTAGACACTTGCCTAGAACGATCGCGAAGTACTGATAACAAATGGTACTTCAGGTACAAGAACGCGACATTATAATATCAATGAAAGCAAAATAAAAAATTACCGTTAATCGAGCTTTATTTGGTCTCTTTTAATTTTTTTAGTATTTATTTGTCTTTTGTAGAGAAATTTCATAAGGTGAGAGGAACCATAAAATAAATATATAAACAAAAAATACTAATGAGAAAAAGGCATTAAAAGAAGCTAAGATCAAGAAAAATATATTTTTAGTTTTCAGGCAAATTTTCTCAAAATAACAACTGAGATAAGATGTAAATGCATTATATTATAAAAATTTATGCATTTTTTATTATAATGTTAGAAAAAATTATTTATTTATTAACATTTTAATTTTCGATCCCGGTAGACCATACTGTGGAAATGCCCATATATAATATACTTATTTATTTAGTATATTTATTTATTTTATTATTTATATATATATATTTATTTATATTTTAAATATATATTTATATCATATATAATATATATTTATATCATATTTAATATTTATTTATATCATATATAATATATATTTATATCATATATAATATATATTTATATCATATATAATATATACATATTTATATCATATATAATATATATTTATATCATAT
Source organism: Pherbina coryleti (assembly GCA_943735915.1). Taxonomy (NCBI): domain Eukaryota; kingdom Metazoa; phylum Arthropoda; class Insecta; order Diptera; family Sciomyzidae; genus Pherbina; species Pherbina coryleti. Next base: position 89,177,030 of record OX030950.1, on the reverse strand, counting down.
ATAATATATATTTATATCATATATAATATATATTTATATCATATATAATATATATTTATATCATATATAATATACAGGGTGTTTCAGGAAGTTCTGGCCAAATTTTTCCAGCGTATTCCTTGGCTTGAGGTCTTTAAAAGACCTTTCCGTAGAAAATAAAACACTAATTAGAAAAAGATGAAATAGCCGAGATACAGAGCTTTCCGAAAAAAAAAATGGAAAACAAAATTAACATAACCTCAATTTGCTCAGCCAGATGGCAGATAACTGTTTTTTTTTTTCTTTTAAATGATAGTAATACCTCTTACCTTTCTAAAAATACCAAAACGAAGCCCGAAGTTCTTACCGTTCCAAAGTTATGACCATTTGACTGAAATGCAAAAATTTTTTTTGGAAGCAAAATAACCCCACAATAAGCCTGTAATGCGCTGGATCACCATCTTGTTGGTAGAAAAATGATTTCGTACCGCAAGGGGTACTTCCTCGAGGATTTCTGGCATGACTTCTCGCAAAAACTCCAAATAATTTTGCGAATTTAACCTGGGCGGAAGTACTTTTGGCCCAATCAAGGTGTTGTCGATGATTCCAGCCCAAACGGAGACGTCAAATCTGCGTTGAAATGCGTTTTCTTTCTTGTTGTGAGGATTTTCGTTGGCCCATTCATGCAAATTATGGAAATTAGTTATGCCGTCTCTCGTGAATTGCGCAAAATTGTGATGTTGCAACGTGATGTACGTGGTGTTCCCGCATCTATGTTTTTACGTTCGATTGTGTGGACCGAAGAAGCGCAATTCCTTTCCAACAAGCCCAAAAACAAACAAATCAGACCACTGGCTCAGAAGTTAGCAATTTTACCCTATTACCCTCCGACCACCAATCCGAAAATTTTGAACCCGCTGCCATTTCGCACCCGTGCATTTTCGGACGTGGTCCTAGTGGACTTTTCTTCAAGAAATGAGCCAAGGAATACGCTGGAAAAATTTGGCCAGAACTTCCTGAAACACCCTGTATATTAATATCACATATAAAATATATTTATATCATATACTAGCTGACCCGGCAAACGTTGTTTTGCCCAAACTTAATATTCGATGTTTCTACTTTTTCAATAGATGACGGTGTAGTTTTGAAAGACAAACACAATTACCAAATTTTAGTCAATTATGACCAAACCCGATTGAAATATAGCATTTTCATATATTTGTGGGTGGTAAAACATATTTTTAGTACAGTTTCCGACAGCAAGCAAACAAAATAAACTAGTATAATAATATAAAAATTTATTTTTAATACCAAATTTTCTATACCAATAATACCAGCCAATTCGATACATAGAATTTTCATTAATTTGTGGGCGGTGAAAGGGGGTGTGGCAACCTATTTTTAGTACAGTTTCCGACAGCAATCAAACAAAATTAATTACCAAATTTAAGTATAATACCCCCAAAATCTTCCGATATATAGAATTTTTATTAATTTATGGGCGGTAAATGGGAGGTGTGGCAACCCAGTTTTAGTAAAGTTTCCGACAGTGAGCATACAAACTAAATTACCGAATTGTAGTCTAATACGACCAAAATCGTCAGAAATATAGCATTTTTATTGATTTGTGGGCGGTAAAAGAGGGTGTGGCAATTTTTTTTCTACATAGTGTCCTTCCTTGGGGCAATACGAATCCATCAATCTCAAAATTGTAAAAATTGAACGACCCCTTCTTGAGTTATGCGCGTACACACGGACGTCAGTCATTTTTATATATAAGAGATAATCAGCGCAAATAATAACAAACTACCTATAACAAATTTAAAATAAATTTAAAAAATGCATTCTATGGTTTTCTTTCAAAATGCTTATTTTAATAGAAAATGCGAACAACGTCGCATACGGGCAGCTAGTGTTTGGCTATATTTGTTTTTGCTTACCTCTGTCTTTTTTTCACGTCACCACGCATAGCGTACGACAAAAAAAAAAACAAAAACAAAATACATTGCCATTCTCTGTTGCTATCCATAGCAGACACACGCTCGGGCATATGTAGGCAAAACAAAAACAAATCACATAGCTATTCTCAGCAAAGCCAATACTCACTGTAGGATGGGAGAGTAAAATATTGGAACACTCGCATCGTGTCGATGTGCCACACACTGCTTTATTTTTCACTACACAACAACAATTTTTATACGCTATGAGTCGTTCATGTGCGTTTGTGCTTGCAGGTGAATTTTACTTAGGATTTTGAAAGCCATGAATCTCCTTTTCTAATAAACTTTTTAATAATTTTTTTGGCCTAAAACCTTCACCAGGTCGAGAGCTTTTTATTATAAAAAATTTCATGAAAAACGGCCGGGCCTTTCTCAAGATTGTTCCGAACATAAAAAAGGCACTTCAAAATATAATATTAGTATAGATAATATATATTTATATCAAATATAAAATATATTTATATCATATATATATATATGCATATATATATATATGGCATGGTTGTACTATAGGGCCCACGCCCTATAAATAAAATTTATTATTTTTATATGTATATGGGCCTCCTAAAACTATTGGTGCAATAAAATGTTGTTTGGTCTCGATTGGTTTAGGAGGTAAAAATCGTGAAAGTTTGAAAGTTCAGTGCAAATTTTTGAGTGCGTGGAAGCTAATTTCACCTTTTAAATAATCAGCCCTATTCTAGGATCCGTCGTGATAAATCTAAGAACGTAAGCCTACGCTACCAATACGAAAAATTTGCTATGACCCCTTTTGCATTGGTCAAGACATGAAATCAAATCAAATACAATACTTTACAAAAATTTATTATTTTTTTTCTAAATACAGTTCTGACTTTTATATAGAGGGCGCTGAAAATGGCATGGAAAAAATACATCCAAAACGGTTCGATGGATGTATTCCATCCCAAATATCGGAAACAAAAAACATCAAATGACATTTCAAAGCATAGACCATATAGTAAGCATCCCCCTACGCAAGACCCCCGGGGTTTTTTGTTTTTTAATTATTGCGGAAGTTGAAGTAAAATGTTCAAAAAATAGATACATTTTCGCTCGCTTTTTTGTTTATAAAAAAAAGATAGATACTTGAATTTAGGGGGATGAATAAATAAAAAAAATAAATAACTGGCCATTTCAGCCCTTGAAAGGACTTTGACCTAGCTTCTTATGATCAATTGTGTTGTGCGTGTTATTAAGTTTGTACACAATTGACCGAGAAAGGGACCTACATGTTTAACGCCGACTCCGAACGGCGATGAACGTAATGTTCTTATTCTCAAGAAGCTTTGCATGGCATTTGATTACTCTCTAAGGTTTGCCATTGTCTGGAGAGAGGTGGCGACCGTACAGAAAAATTATTTTAATTCAAATAATTTTCTGTCGCTGCTGGGGTTCGAACCAGGGTCTCCAAAGTTCGTTGACATAGCGGCCACGCACTTTAACCAACTACGCTACGGTCGCCACATTTAGGGGGATGCTTAAAGGATAAAATAACGACCAAAATGCAAAAAAATCAATGAAATTGAATCAATAGATTTCGAGTTATCTATCGAAACGTTTTAAAAAAAACTAGTTTCGAGGAAATCGCGTCTTAAGTTTTTTATTTACGTTGTATGGAGTTTAGGCATATTTAAAAATGTGTATGTATACAGTGTTTAAAAAACTTGAAAACGTTCAATTGCTTTTGCTTTTACTTTGCTGTGCTTATTGAAAATCAAACAGCAACAGCCAAAGCAGAAAGTACTATCTCAAACAAAATTCTGCTCATTTTGCTTTGCTTTCTAAATCTTCGAAAGGCTAAGCAAAAGCAGCAGCACTAAAAAGAATTTGTTTTGCTGCGTAGTGCTACGAAAGCATAAGAAATTATTTTAGTGCTTTGATTTTCATTTTGCTTTTCTAATTTGTCGCAGCACTACGAAAGCAACAATTATGCGCTTTGCTTCGTTTTGCTTTCGGAAGCATTTTATTTTCATTCGTTTGGCTTTCGGGATTTACTTGTCATCGTTTTTTGCTGTATTTCAGAGACGCATGTCTTTTTGTACGTTGTTGTTTGTATAATATGCGCACTTGTACGCAGTCGCGAATGCTTGGTGTTGTTTTTGTTGTGTGTAACGGTTTTATTATATATCTATCTTTAAAAGTTCTAGAACTATTTTATATGCGCATCCAAATTTATTTCTGCAATCTCTTTAAAACTCGTGCAATAAAAAAACCGTTACACACAACAAAAACAACACCAAGCATTCGCGGCTGCGTACAAGTACGCATATTATACAAACTACAACTACAAAAAGACATACGTCTCTGAAATATAGCATAAAAACGATGATATGTAAGTAAATCCCGAAAGCCAAACGAATGAAAATAAAATGCTTCCGAAAGCAAAACGAAGCAGAGTGCATAATTGTTGCTTTCGTAGTGCTGCGACAAATTAGAAAAGCAAAATGAAAATCAAAGCACTAAAATAATTTCTTATGCTTTCGTAGCACTACGCAGCAAAACAAATTCTTTTTAGTGCTGCTGCTTTTGCTTAGCCTTTCGAAGATTCAGAAAGCAAAGCAAAATGAGCAGCATATGCTTGTCTTTAAAAACTTTAGGTAGCACTACGCAGCAAAATTATCGTTGCTTTTGCTGTTTTGCTGAAAGCAATTTAAACCCTGTATGTATATTCTCAAAACTATAAAGAACACATTAAACAAAAAACATTTTTTTTAACCTTAATTAACCCATTAAGTCCGGGAAGAGCACAATTTTAATATGTTGTTTGAGACTTATTTTCTGCTATTAAAAATTGGAATAAAAAATTCCAAACATACCTATTCTACTATTTTTGGGGTCGCTCTTTCGATTGGTGCAGTCGGATTTACAGAATAATGACTTTTGGAACCAATATGGCGCATTTTATTTATTTATTTATTTATTTCTTCATCAAACAGAGCAACATTACTCTTACAGACTAGATAATTTACATATCAATTAAAAAATAATAAATTTTTAAAAATAATAGCTATTACACAATACAGATAATAATCACAATAAATATTGATGTCAAATTAAAAAAAAAATAATATTATTACACATAAAGGCAACAATCACCGTGAATATTAATGTCTTAGCCTAAACACTAAAAACGTTCAAGTACCCCAACTTCGTTAAGTGCCAATAATAGAATATTTTTGAAACAATACCTGGAACAATGACAAAATAAATCTATTTTATCTAACATTAAATTAGTTAGAGTTAAACAATGCGTTAGAGGTTCTTGCTGAGCAAAGTTCCTCCTAGTGGTATTACAACGGAAGTGAAAAGGAACACGCAGATTTCTAAGGGGAGAGTAAAAATTGATTAGAGTAAGAATCCTAGCATAGAGTATGCTTTAGGGATAACAAAGTCGAAATGATCTTTAAAAGTTAGACGACGATCAAAGACCACGCCCAGATCGTTCTTGATGGTAACTCTTTCAAGGCTCCGATTGTTAATTTTGTAACTAAAAAATAGTGGCGAGTTTTTACATGCAATAACAATAGAGTTTAGCTACTACAGCTTTTTCGCACATTCTCAGCATTCACCCATTCAAAGCCACAACCCAAAAATCTTTGAGATTTTCAACGATATTTGTAATAGTGGTTCAAAATGAGTTTATGTGGGAAAAATTTACCCACCAACACAGTGGTTGGGCTCGAGGACAACACAAGACGTCACGACTAACCATGCAGACACATAACCTTGCAATTACACAATAGTTTTTAATCTACTCTTGAGTTGACCTTTTGACAAGTTAACATCAAAAAAGTTGCAATTGTTAACTAAGTTACTCATGCGGTTTAATGGAGCAGTTAACATATAATTTGTTCTACTAAATGGTAAATAAATTAAATTGTTAGCGTTTCTACTGCTTCTCCGATTCGAGTTAAAATTTATAAGAGAAAGAAGTTCTGGAGAAACGAATACACCGGTAATGAGTTGGTGTAAATAGACAATATCTGCAGACTTCCTTCGCTCACTAAGTGATTGCATTTTTAATAGTTTTAAACGATCCTCATAAGGAGGAAGGTTTAAATTGTCAAATCCACTTAGGCCCCTTAGAGCAAACCTAACAAAACGTTTTTGGACCCTTTCTATGCGATCAACATGCACATTGTAACTTGGGGACCAAACTTGACTTGCGTATTCTAAGTGAGGACGCACAATTGCATAATACAACGTTGTAGTTGTAATCATACTATTAAACTCTTTGGCCCAGCGTTTTATAAATCCAAGCATTGAAGATGATTTTTTACAAATGTAATCAATATGGATGTTAAACGATAGCTTAGAATCCATGTATACACCTAGATCTTTCACGACATCCACACGACTTAAAGCAGTATCTTTAATTTGATAATTGATAATTAAATTGTGTCTTTTACGCGAAAAGGTCATAGTTTGGCATTTATCTGGGTTAAGAAACATATTATTTTTAGAACACCAAACCTCAAAAGATTTCAGATCAGACTGGAGTAGGGCTAAACTGTCTTGTGAGCTTATTGTTCTGTATATTTTCATATCATCTGCATAAATAAGCAGATGAGAGTTTTTTATGATGTGTGTTACATCATTAATTGCTAAAATAAACAGAAGTGGGCCAAGGTGGCTACCTTGAGGAACACCGGATTCCGCAATAAACTCAGAAGACAACACACCTCGGAATCGTATTTGATAAGATCGCTCTGACAAATACGATTTAATCCAGCTAACAAAATATTGTGGAAATCCCATAGACGTGAGCTTAAATAAAATTAGATTGTGAGGAAGCTTATCAAATGCCTTACTAAAGTCAGTGTAGATGCAGTCGACCTGATTACCAGATTCAATCGAATTTAAGCAAAATGTTGTAAAATCGAGAAGATTAGACACAGTGGATCTGCCATTAACAAAACCATGCTGACGAGTCGTTAAAACTTCACCACAGTGAACCTTAACGCGATCGTAAACCATTCGCTCAAAAAGTTTGGGAATCGATGAAAGCTTAGCGATAGGCCTATAATTTATAACTTCATTCCTGCAACCTTTTTTATAAATTGGACTAATAAATGAATTTTTCCAAAAAAGTGGAAAATAGCCTTCGTTAATAGATTTATTAAATAATAAAGATAGAGGTTGACACAAAACGGAACCGCATTGAGTTATCACTGCGGCAGGAACTCCATCAGGTCCAGCACCAAAATCCTCATCGATTGATCCAATATACTTTAGTATATCCTCTGATGTAAAGGATATAGGTCCCAAAGAGACCCTGGGTGCGGAATTCATATATTCAAAATAATCTTCATCAGGATCAAAAGAATCTGAGCAAAATGACTCTTTAAAAAGATTTGCAAATAAGCCACAAATTTTGACGGGATCGTCAGTAAACCCATCAGGAGTTTTGAAAGATGAAGGGAATCCATCGGATTTCTTCTTTGTGTTTATGAATCCCCAAAACTTTTTTGGATCAGACAATATTCTCAGCTTAATATTGTCTAAATATTCACTATACAATGCAGCTGAGCTATTTTTAAATTCCAGAAACAAACGTTTGTAGGTTTCTAGGTCATTTGAGTCTAAGCTACAGACATATTTCTTCCATGCCTTATTCCTGTTGTTGCGAAGAGTTTTTAAATCCTTTGTGTACCAGGGGTACGAGGAATTTTTCGCATATTTGAGCCTATATGGAACGGACTGAGAGAACATAGCAAAGAGTTCCATATAAAAAAAATTAATGGAATCATCAAGATTATTTCCATTTATATACTCTAAAAGAACATTAAGTTTGTTATGAAGTAAATGATTCAACCTCAAAAAGTCAGCTTTTTTAAAATTGAATTCATAAACTTTGTCTTCCGAACACGAATTAACTATACTCTCTCTGTCCGATTTATACCAAATGCTCAATGGTGGATGGTATTCATCAACAGTTGACAGAGCATGAAAGGCCCTCTTAACAATGACATTGTTGCTGTCAGTAGTAAAGACCAGGTCAAGAAGTCTTTCCAGACTATTATAAATACAACTAACTTGTTGTAAGTCAGAACATATATTGTCAACAAATATATGTTCTTGGCGGGTCTTCGAATTTGATGCACAATAAAATGTATCATCGTCAGAAGAATGCCATTTTAAGTTAGGCAGATTAAAATCACCCAATAATAAAATGTCGTCATTAACGTCAAGTATATTTACAACGTAGTCAACGCAATCTGCAAGGCTTGCGTAGACCTCTGCACTACTCGTCGGAGGAACATACGCATTTATCACATATACATTGGAGTTACAATGTATAACTTTAACGCATATTAGTTCTATGTTAGATGAGCAGGGAATATCAACAAGGGAACTCACAAAGCAGTTCCGTACAGCTAAAAGGACACCGCCACCGACAGAAGAACTATTGTCAGTGAATCTGTCCCTTCTAAATACTTGAAAACTATTGTCAAACAATTCCAAGTCAGTAATGCTTCCATTCAGCCACGTTTCTGTTAACGCGATAATATCCTCAGAGCAATTCTGCGACGACAGGAATATGTTTTGCGTCTTTGAACGCAATCCCCTTACATTTTGATAGTAAAGGGATAGCCTATTTAGTTTTTTTGGGTCTGACGGGCGGCTGCGGTCGTCCTACGAGACTTATTTTTAGGCTTGAATTCACTAACAAGAATATTATCGGCCCACATTCTAGAGTTAAGTACAGTTGCAAAGTCTTCAGCTGCAACTGTAAGAATAAAAGAGGCGTGGGAAGGCTTATTACCTATTTTCTTACATGAGCAGAATGCATTTGAAGCAACTAAATGGTTTTGTTTAACAAACGTCACAATATTTTCAGATGATGTGTCGGGCTGTAGACGTGAAACAAAAATGTTTTTAGTCCTCGACACTGCCTTCAAAGTCAAATGACTATTAGGCGCAGTTGAAATTGCATTGGAGCTACTACACAATGGAGGAATAGTAGGAGGTGTAGAAGAAGTTATTGAAAAATTAATTTCTGGTTGCTGAGGTGTTAGAGGCGTTGCTGAGGGGTGCTTTGCCTTGGGAGACCTAGGGGACGCTTTACGGCGTTTATTATTATTCTTTTTGGTTTTCTTGTTTTTCCTCTGTGCTTTAGAATTAATTGGGTCTTCTCCTAATGAAACCGGCAAAGTTCCAGAAAAAGCAATCTCAGATGAGAGAGGCGCAATATTTTCCGGTGTAGAAGTTTCACTAGTGATACTGTCATTAGGTGCGGCACTAACTTCGCTAAAAAATGACAAAATTTTTCTAAAATCATTATTCAGCAAGTTAAGACTTTCTCCAAAAGTTTTAATTTTTAAAAATATCTCATCAGGAGAAAGGGCTCTGCACGAAGGACAGTACCAGCGAAGCCCAGAACGGACAGACAATAAACTGTCAGCACACGACCTTGAAATACCAACACAAGAAGCATGGAACATTTGCTCACAAGGACCAGAACAACTGAACATCGGGTACAGTATATTTTGGCTCTTACACTGCTCGTTCAAAGAACAAGCAGCAATATTGTCAACAGAAAAGTAATCCATTGAAAAAAAAAATAAATGAAAATTTTAAATTCTGAGCAAATGTTTTTAAATTCAAAAAGTGCTTCTCAGTTTGACTCAGAATGTGCTTCTCAGTTTTACTCAAAAGAGTGCAGTGAACGAATACAGTTACAAGTAACAACAACAATTGAAAAACGTTCACTACGCTTAAGAAAAACAACACTACACAAAGAGGAATTAAAAAATAAAAAAAACAAGACAGACAAGCAAGCACTATTTGTTGTTTTTTTTTTTTTAACAAGTATTACAACAAGAACTAAATTAACACTTATTAAACAAATAAATTAAAACTTATTTAAAATATGAACAAATTCACTTAAAACAGTTATAATACTTAGCACTTTACTAGATTATATTGATAAATAATTTAAAGAAACAACTTTAAAAAACACTAAACACTTCACAGCAATAAGATAAACTACACCGACACCGGCAATAGGACGAGATCAACTGAGTTGGTCCTATACAGGGAAAAAGACTGACATTTAGATATGTTAAGAAATAAATTATTCGATGAGCACCATGAGGTGACTGCATCCAAGTCGGTTTGCAACAAGTTACTATCCGCTGATGAATTGACAGAGCGGAATAATTTAAGGTCATCTGCAAATAGCAGACATTGGGAGTTTTTAATAACCAGGGGAAGATCATTAATAAATAATAAAAACAGTAATGGACCAAGATGACTTCCTTGGGGGACCCCAGATGTTACTTCAATAGGGCAGGACAACAGATCATTAACTTTTACAAATTGTATTCGGTTGGTTAAGTAAGATTCAATCCATTTTATGCAATTGCCACGGAAACCTACACAACCCAGCTTGTAGATTAAAGAGGCATGATGAACTTTATCGAAGGCTTTAGCAAAGTCAGTGAAGATCACATCCGTTTGCAAATGGTCGACAAAGCAATTTACAATATAGTTACAGAACAATAGTAGATTAGTAGTAGTGGATCTGCCAGTCCGGAAACCATGTTGACAGTCAGATAGAGCATTAGAAAAACAAGGAAAGATTTTATTGTAAACGATTTTTTCGAACAATTTGGGAATAGAAGAAATTTTACATATGGGTCTGTAATTTCGAACATCTTGCTTGGGACCAGATTTATGGATGCGGACAATATGAGAAATTTTCCAAGTATCAAGAAAATCCCCACATGAAAGCGATTTGCTAAATATAAAATGTAACGGATACGATAGTGAATTCGCACAATTTTTTAACAAAATAGGCGGAATTTTATCCGGACCTTCGGTAGATATACCTTCGATGTTAATAAGGGCTAGCTCGACATCAAGGATATTAATGCTAATGCTATCCAAATCGCAAATAACATCAGGAGTTAAGCAACTGGCAACATTTAGATTATTATCAGAATAAACTGATTTAAAGAAGTCTCCAAAAAAGTTACAAATTGTTCTTGGATCCTCAGAGGAGTTATCAAGATACTGCATCATGGTTGGAAGACCATTTGATTTTCTTTTGGTGTTAACAAAAGTCCAAAGGAATTTGATGTTGGTTTTAAGATTTTCTTCGACGGAAAGTATATAAGATTGATATAGAAACTTATTGAGGGTATCAAAATTACGTTGGCAAAGCAAGTATCCAGATTTGAGTTGAATGTTGCAATTCGATTGTCTAAATCGCTTGTACGCTTTGTTCTTTATATTTTTGAGATTACAAAGCCTCCTATTGAACCAAGGGGGATTATTGTTATTTCTAAGAAGTTAAGTTGGTACAAATTTGACAATTGCCTCATTAAGAACCGACAAGAACTTATTATACATATCACAGAGATCAAGCCCTGAAAGTAAAGAATCCCAATCAAAAGAATATAGATATCTGTCAATAACTAAGAAATTAGCTTTATTATAATCGAAAACTTTTTTTTCAAATAGGTTCAGTTTTTGAAAAAGAACATTAGACAACTCAAGCAATATAGGAGTATGGTGGATTGATTTTTGAAAAATAGGGTTGGCTGGTACGTCAACCTTTATAGCTAGATCTTTGTCAAGAAAAACAAGATCAAGTATACGATTATTATCATTGAGTATGTCGTTGACCTGTATTAAATCATATTGACTAAAGAAATCTACAACCAATGCCTCAATATCACTAGTTACATTGAATGCAGTCAGGTACTTGTCATCACAATCTATGTTCCAAGTAATGTTTCCGAGATTAAAGTCCCCCGTAAAAACTATATGCTGATTCGGTTTAAGTAAATCAAATAAGGCTTTACAATTTTCCAAATGTAGTTCGTAAAGATCAAATCGGCTAGATGGTGGGATGTAACTAACGACAATGATTAGTTCAAAATTATGACTTAGGCAGACTTTGACAATGACTTGATCGATTGAATATGATTCTGAATGGCAAGGCAATTCAATTTGGTTGCAGGTGTAACCTTTTTGGACCGCAATTAGTACCCCACCACCCCTGGATAATCCAGTTGTTCTAGGGCAACGATCTTTACGAAAAACATTATAGGATGATGCATTAAAAAGTTCAGTAGTTAAATGACAATCTGTGAGCCAAGTTTCTGTAAAAATAATTATATCGAATACTAAGGAAATAGAACTTAAAAATAGTTTTTGAATTTTAGATCGAATACCTCCAACATTCTGATAATAAATCGAAAATACGGGTGCAGAGTTTAAGCATCCAATGTTGAGCCGTCGTTTTTTGAGCTAGTGTAATTAGATTTCAGTTGACGAGAATTTCTATCCCTTGAAATAAATTCGTGCACGATTGCACCTTTTGGCCAAACCTTATTTGAACAAATAAGATCGAAATCGTTAGAAAGAGTTGATATTTTGAAGGATGAATAAGTGCGCGACGCTGGTAAATTGAATTTACGGCAGCTCAATACTGATAAACGTGAGAGGTCCACATTACTGTTGATATATATAGTTTTGATATAATTCATGACATTTTCTTCAGTAGTATTCGGTGCAAGACTAGAGATATGTAAAGAGTGACTTGCGTGGAGTGCGTTGAACTACCACTAGATCGCTGGAAGACGCGTCCGAAGTATTGAACTGAGACTGGAACGTGTCAGCAACCTGTACTGCAGCAGCCGAGGTTGACGCAGCGGCTAAGCTTGGTGCAGCGGCCGAGGTTGACGCAGCGGCCGAGGTTGACGCAGCGGCCGAGGTTGACGCAGCGGCCGAGGTTGACGCAGCGGCCGAGGTTGACGCAGCGGCCGAGGTTGACTCAGTTGTCACGGTTGGCGCAGCGTTCCCTGCAACAGTAGCGTAACTCGGATTAGGTGCCTGCAACAGTTGCGTGGCAGCATACACTTCCGCAGGTAAATGCAGAGAAGCCGTAATTTGAGCAGCGGCAGCAGTTTGCGTGGAAGCAGCAGACTGAACATCGGCAATTATTTGCGTGAGGGCAATAGCTGGTGCAGCGGCGTGAGATTGAGCATTGGTAGTATTAGTAGTAATAGTTGTGTTGATGGAGTTGGCGAAGTCGGATCTTGAGTTTACTAGCATAGGAGCGCTCAGTGTTTCATCTTGGTTCCCAAGGCCAGTTCGAGACATTGAGGTGTTTACCAGAGGAGTGGTCTGTTTGTTGACTTCAGTTGTAGTTGGTGTAGAGACAGCTGATGGTTTTCTTGATGGTCTGGATCGCATGGATCTGCCATCATTTGCTGCCAGCTTGGATGCTGCGTCAGTTGATACTGAATTTGCATCACAAGCAAGATTCTTTAGCGACTCTAAGTCATCATTCATTATGACGAGTTATGTGTTTAAGCGGGCGAACTCATTTGTGATTTTTGTTGATGAAGCTTGCAAGTCTAAAAACCTTGACATAAGCACTTTTGTTGAGAATTTTCTACATTGATTGCAGAACCATTGTAACCCACTGGCTTCTGGGCTCCGCAGCGCGTCGCTAATTCTAGCACTGAGGTTTATGCATTTGGAGTGGAACAATTTCGAGCAACCATTGCATGACACGAAATTGTCATACGTACTCCATTTTGACTTGCATATTTCGCAGCCAAAATCCATTTTTCCATTTTGAGGTTATAAACGGCCGCAAACAAAGAGTATGTGATTTCTCACGCAGATATGAGTGGAATCTGTGCAGTTTTACTTTCTAAAGTTGATAATAAGTAACCACTACCGTTTAATGTTAAATCGAGGTATTTATAAATTATATTATTAGATATATTAAATAGAAGCAACGCACGAATTGAAAAGCAGCAGGTTGTCGAAGAACAGAGTTGCCAATTTTAATTAAAAAAATGACGAAATTTTTTGCGTTTTTCTTTTTTGTGAATCTTTTTCGCATAAATAAAGTTACTGAATCGGTGCCAAACTAAAACCAAAAGTGCACAAAATATCTAAAGTATAACTATGAATATTTTTTTTTTTTTGGTTTGAATCAAACTAACCTCTTCAATATAAATAAAAAATAAATAACTGGCCATTTCAGCCCTTGAAAGGACTTTGACCTAGCTTCTTATGATCAATTGTGTTGTGCGTGTTATTAAGTTTGTACACAATTGACCGAGAACCGGACCTACATGCTTAACGCCGACTCCGAACGGCGATGAACGGAATGTTCTCGTTCTCAAGAAGCTTTACATGGCATTTTGATTACTCTCTGAGGTTTGCCATTGTCTGCAGAGAGGTGGCGGCCGTACAGAAAAATTATTTTAATTCAAATAATTTTCTGTCGCTGCTGGGGTTCGAACCTGGGTCTCCAAAGTTCGTTGACATAGCGGCCACGCACTTTAACCAACTACGCCACGGACGCCTATCAAAAACCGCCTTATACACATTTTCTTGTAATTTTGAAGATTTTATGAAATTTGGTTGGCCATATTGAATCCGCCATCTTAAATTTTGAAAATCTTACCTCAAATTCGTAATCAGCGATCTCAAAAACTCCTTCTTTATATATTTTTGGGACAATTATATTATTAGAGATGTAAATTTTATTAATTATACTCATTTTGTGCACTTTTGGTTTTAGTTTGGCACCGATTCAGTAACTTTATTTATGCGAAAAAGATTCACAAAAAAGAAAAACGCAAAAAATTTCGTTATTTTTTTAATTAAAATGCGCCATATTGGTTCCAAAAGTCATTATTATGCAAATCCGACTGCACCAATCGAAAGAGCGACCCCAAAAATAGTAGAATAGGTATGTGTGGAATTTTTTATTCCAATTTTTTATAGCAGAAAATAAGTCTCAAACATCATATTAAAATTGTGCTCTTCCCGGACTTAATGGGTTAAAAAGTGTTAAGTTTAATGATTTTCAAGTAAACAGTGATTTAAATTCCATTCCATTCACTCCATCCACATAACATTAATTCCATTGCAATTAAAATTTTTGCACATTTTGAGGAGGATATGCTACAAAGAAGAGCTATCAAAGTTCGGATAAAAGTATTTTATAGATGGAAAACTATCAGCAGCAACCACGCAACTGACGGTGGAAGCCGGCGTTTTTGTTTCGACAGGAGTGCATTCGATCTGTGTCCGAATTGCGGCACTCTTCATCGAGAAAAATCGTTGTTTCGTCAACTATCAGGCATGCCGCGAATCGACTCTGGATTGGTTTATTTTCCGCCGCAACGAATTGGCCAGTTTTCAAAATAAACATTTTTGCAGCAAAAAAAAAAAAAATATCTTCAAAACCCATTCAAATACTTTCGTGAAATTTCGACACAAGTTTGGGGTTGTGTTGACGACTCGTATACTGGCCTAAGTGTGCGAATCTTCTGTCGGCTCAGCCATCAAAACCTAACCTAACCTTGGGGTTGTGTTAACATTTGTGTAATGAACTTTTTCTAACGTTTGAATAAAAAACGTTTCAAAACATTTTCGGTTTTTGTGATGATGCATTCCATTTCATTCATTAAACTGACCAAGCGCGTGTTTTGGTTTCCATTTCTGATTGTTAACCTACATAAACAGAAAAAACTTTTTTTATTGATTTAAAGGAGAAATATCTACATATTTTCTTATTGTAGCTTATTTTGATAAAATAAACAACATTTCACTTTAAAATTTCGGTTTCCCAATCATGCAAAGCTGTCGTAAAAAATTCGCGAAAAGAACTGTCAAATGATGATGCATTCGGAACGTGGAATGTCAATGTTAAGAATTTCGAACACGATGTAAAGATTCGGATCGTAGAATACAACTTTACAAATCCGAAAGAAAATCACAGCTACGACGGATCCTGGAATAAGGCTGAATACCTACCATTAATATTGTATATCAAACCTATTAAAGTAATGCAGCATAGTTTCTATGAAGAAATAATTTATTTTTTAATAAATTTAAAGAATCAGTGTCAGTGGCTGAATATTGTATTGACGATAAAATATTGACTTTAACCGGACTAAAGAGCTCACCGGCAACTTTAAAAAAAAATTTGGTGAGCTCTTCGACACCCATGGTGTGGCACTGCTTGTTAAACTCATAGGTTGAAGGTTGAACGTAGAGCAGGTGAAAAAATTTTATAAACATCCCTTATAATGAAAACAAATCTGTTTAGTAAATCTTTATATATGACTTTATCTCTTTTAAATCATAAAAACGGTTAAACTTAACGGTGCTGCTGAGATAGCAATAAATCTTATGTCGAGATACAACGATAAAGTGACGTCATTGGAAGCGGAAACAGGCTTTTCTTCACGTGGTAGAAGACCATTGTAAGACTCTTCAAGAAGACTCCAAGAAGACTCTTTCCATGCGGTATAACAAAATTCAATATTTCTGAACGCATGCAGCAAAAGAAAATCCATATTCACAATGATTTAAATTAAATCCCCTAAAAATCACTATACTAAAAATATCGTATCTCATTCAAAAATAGGTCGATCCTGTTTTTTGTTTTTTAATTATTAATACCATAAAATGGGCTGCAATAATGCATTAAATAACTTTGAAAAAGTGTCCTAGATCAATGCAAAGGACAAGCACGAATAAAAAATTATATGAAAAAATTTTAAAATGTTGACTTAAAATGCGTCTATTGGGACCGGACTTCATGGTACGTCAAATCTAAGTCCAGAATCAGATTCTTCAGCTAGTTAAACATAGAAGTAGGTACTTTTGTTTCTTTTTTTTTAAATTTGAAATGCATTAGAAAAAGTATATACATTTCATCTAAAATTACTCTCCGAAAACCGGGCCATTTTTGACAATTCTTGGACTTTTAAGAGCTCTTATTACTTCATTTGCAACCATCGTGTTTTTCAGGGGGGGGCACGGAGGATTCCATACAAAGTAGCATTTGACTTGGTCTAATATACATATTATAAAAATAAGAAAAAAAGTTTATGTGTGTGCCCTAAAGTACAATTATTCCATACAATAGTTTAAATTTGTACACAATTCACAATTCCAAAAATATGTTTTATATTAAAAAAAAATAAATTTTACAGCAGGATTTTCGAAAATGAATAAATCTGTTCACGTGGACGGCCGTACCGAATCGGAATCCTGCAATGATTCAGATGACGATGTTAAATCTTCGCAACACCCATTGATGTAAGTAAGCACCATTTATAAAAACAAATTATATAATGGAAGTATTGAGACGATGTAGTGGCTTGACTTTATATTCAATACATTGATCACAGTAACAAGGTAGGTCGGTAGGTCGCAATTTTGAGAATAGTCAGCAGTTATTTTGGAGTCAATTGAAAAAGTGAATTAGTCAATTTCTAGCGCAGTTCGAAGTAGCTCTGAAAAAGTTCAAAAGGCGTTCAGTGTAGAACAGTTCACTTTGCTTTTGTTTTAAAAAGTATTGCTGAAAAAATAAACGCGTTCTGGCTATTAAAAATAGAATTTTAAAATTTTCTCCGCACAAGACGAAATCAGTTGTTGCTCTGTATGTATAAATGTAAATGTATATAAAATATTATAGAAGAAAAGTGCTTAAATATTATTTATTTATTGAATCATAAGTTCTTACAGACTAGAAATCAGTACATTTTAAATAAATTGACTTAAATTTGTAAACTATTTTACAAGCATAAAAGTTAAATCTATAAGATCTATAATCTACTTATCTATAAGATAGATGAAAGAAAGTTATATAAACAATCCTTAGGCATAGAAAAATCAATATTGTGGACAAGTCATTTAATAATATTAAGGCTCTAGTTATAGGCTCATTCAAAGCTTAATTTGTGCGATGTTGTTTAGTAAAAAATATATCGCAACTGCCTTGACGGAATATTGAAATCAATTAATTGCAATAATAAAGGGCTATCAATTTTAGAGGATACAATATCATGAATGAATAAAAGTGATAAAAGTTTTCTCCGAGTTTCTAAGGATTTAATACCCATTAACAAGCAACGCACATTATAAGATGCGAGGTTAGTAGTTGTATAGGTTTTAACATTGATCTGGTTGTTGATTTCTGAACACGTTCCAATCTTAGAGTATGAATAGCATAGACAGGGTTCCAAATTATGGAAGCGTATTCAAGAAGATAAATAAAAAATTTAGTAAAATATTAAAAAAGAAATGTATATATTACAATTATAGAAGAAAAGTGTTATTTAAAAATAAGTACATACACTAAATTTTTAAAATGTTCACTTTAAAACTAGACAAAAAAGAACCACTTTCAGGCTGCTGCGAAAGCAACTAGTTAAAAATGCAACCATGCAACCGATGTATCTTTAACTATGTGAATTTTGTTTTTGTCAATAAAACTGTTTGTGTGCCTCTCACACTTTTTTAAATTAGTCCTCTACTGCCTCGTGCATATTTTTGATTTTTTCACATTTTGTAACACAATTTTATTATAATAAACAGAAAAGAAATATTAAGAAATTGAATATTATATAGAAATAAGAAACAATAGAAATTTTAATCTTCATATTGGTCTTATTATTTGAACACATGAATAGCGATTTCCCACTCTACCCGACTTCCCGGTTATCACTCTGAATATAATCGTGTTGCATTGCAACAAGGTGTTATAGTTCCGTCCATCTTAATAAATAAATCTAATGAAACATAAAAAGTATGTACTGCATTGATCACGTCTAAGCAGCGCCTATATATATATATATAGATATATATTTACATGTCGGATCCATCATATAGTTTGCAGCGATCCGCCGGTGACTACAATTGTTCACTTTTATGGCCTAATTCTGTATCCCTAACGAGCGAATTAACTAATGCCATGTCTACACAGAGAGTTTAGTTTGAGTTTCCAGTACAAAGTTGAGTTTTGCCACTGAACGCAACATAAACTCTTGAGTTCTCCAGTACAATTTTGAAGGATGAAACTCAACTAAACTCAACCTTGTTTCTGTGTTTATCAAAGCTTTATTTGAGAAATCCTTAAAATATGCTAATGTTCTTACAAAAAGGTACGTTCAGAGGCAACTTTTACAATTTTGTAGTGCGAAATGTCAAAAACAGCTGTTCTAAAATTGTGCAATTATTATTTACATTCAATTTCATCTATGTCTATGTGCGCTTACTTAATAAAATTTTATTGGGAAGATAAATTTTGAAAAAAATGTCTTGTTAAAACGAAAACGATGCAAATTGAATGGGTAAACATAAGATTGCATAATTTTCTTTTCAAAATATATTAATATAAAAATGTACTCACTGAAATAAGAAGTCAATGCATTTCTAATTTCTTCAGCAGCATTGTAGTCGGAGCTTGAATGAATTGTGCTTCGTGGATAATTTCTCCTTGCATCTATAATATTTTGCTCCTGAACCCAACGGTTTGACACAGGATCTATTTCAGCTATCAAAAAATTGTGGAGTAGACAACATGCGGTGATAATTTTTTTTTGTATTTACAATTGTATTGTCGAGCCCTTTTCCAACACGCCGAAATCTAAAATATTTATTGATAACATATGTTGTAATTTATTTTATTCTTCATTAAAAGTTACCTTGCTTTAAGATGCCCAAAAGCATTTTCTACAACTCTGCGTGACAGCATATAGTTGTATTTCTTTTTTTTCTCCGAATTATTAAGCGCGAAGGGGTATGACTTCATTAAATTCCTGCTAAGTTTAAACGCAAAATCCTCCTATTATAACCACTGGTACTTGCACTGTGCCAACTTCAATGCTCATTTCACGAAAAATTTAACAATTTTCGAGTTCCCTTTTGAGCAGGGAGTTTTCAAAAATTAAGGAATCGTTGCATCTGGATTTCCGACTTTTATGTAGAGAAATTGGTAATCAGAATCCACTAAAGCCCTTATATTTTTACAGAGGAATACCAACCCTTGTCGTTGTAATAATCAATGGCTTCATCTTTTTTAGGCTTAATTTCAATATGACAGCCATCTGTAAATACATGATATATTTTATCTACATAATATTTATGAAATTTGTTTAAAGTCGCACCGATTGCTCCAAGGCATTGTGGAAATCCCATTCTTTGAAAACCATCTACACATAATTCTATTTTTCTCTAGTTAGAGGGAAGTGCTTGAAATATAAAGGGTGCAATTCTTTCCATATTGCTTCGCAAACATAAAGCGCTATCTGACAAACGGTTGACTTTCCAACTCCAAAAATAGCTGCCACAAAACGGTATTCGGAGGAGGATCCTAAAGCGTACATAGCAATAAACTCGTTTTTCAACATTGATTGTTTCCCGATAATTTAATCTTTTTTTCTCGACTGATTTTAATAAGCTGCACAGCTTATTAAAAGAAGTTCTGTGCATTCAAAATTTTGCTTAAAGAAACCATCACCATTCACTTGGCACTCATGTTCCCAAAAACCGCAGCTCCGCTCCTAATAAACACAAAATTTATCAAGCAATCTGAATGATCTATCTAATCCCAACAAACCAAAGCCCAAATTCTTTGCTTCTTAGCCAAAAAAGTGGCAATCATTTCCATGAAGTTTGCCCATCTTCTCATCAGCATGATTTGATTTATTTTGTTCTGCGAACTTAATAACTCTATTTCAATACTTTCATTTAATAAATAATTATGTTTTAGTAATTAATAAAATTGTATCTAAATCTGCACTCATTTTTACAATAAATTAAAGTTTTCAACACATTAATACAGTGTCGGCCGACGCCTATGCACGCGTGCTTCGTGAAACTTCGTATTTTTACATCGACATAAAACTGGCTGTCGTGCTTTTACACCGACGCTGCCGATTATTCGTAGCAAGAGCGCGCAGTGGATTTTGGCTAGTTAACACCACGCTTTTATGCGCGCAATTTATTACGTAATTTTAAATGCTTACACGTAAAAAAATGTTCAACCAAATGTGGGAATTAGCATATTTTTTCTTTAAAAATTGTTTTGGGGAAGCGAAAACTTAATTTTTCAGAAGAAAGTAGGGTCCGCTACCAGTGGTTTTTGACGTAGAATACGTCATTCTCGGAGGTAAGTAGGGTGGTTGATAGTGATCAGGTGTCGGTATTTACATTACTTTTTGAGCCTTTGGTGGGCCTAAAGTACTGATCGTACAATGTTGATGTTAGCACTTGTTGGTCTGCTTGATCCTCAATGCTACAAAAATTCATGTTAGAACTCTCTAACTTATATAAATTTTACACAATTACATGAAATATAAAGCCAACATTTGATGTTTTTGTTTGCTTAAACTTGCTACCTATTTATCGACAGTTTCCGGTTTTATCGACAAAACCATAAAATTTGTATGGGAGCCCCCCTCAGGAGTGGTCGGAGGAAATTGGTGTTAAAGGCAAAAATGTTCCTTTTGCAAAAGTAATGGGGGTCGGCGATACATCTTAACCCTTTCCGGCACAAACACAATAAAATTTGTATGGGAGCCCCCCTAAGGAGTGGTCGGAGGGAATAGGTGTCAAAGGCAAAAATGTTCCTTTTGGAAAAATAATGGGGGTCGGTGAAACATACTAACCCTTTCCGGCACTCTTTGCAATGTCATATGCTCAGGTGTATGGAATAAATAAACAAAACCCATAAAATTTGTATGGGGGCCCCCTAATGAGTGGTCGGAGGCAATAGGTGTCAAAGGAAAAAATGCTCCTTTTGCAAAAGTAATGGGGGTCAGTGATACATATTAACCGTTTCCGGCACAAAAACCATAAAATTTGTATGGGAGCCCCCCTAAGGAGTGGTCGAAGAGAATAGGTGTCCAAGGCAAAAATGTTCCTTTTGCAAAAATAATGAGGGTCAGTCCTACCTATGAACCCTTTCCGGCACTCACTTAAAGGTCATATGCTCAGGTGTATGGAATAAATATACAAAAACCATAATATTTGTAAGGAAGCCCCCCTAAGGAGTGATCGGAGGGAATAGGTGTCAAACGCAAAAATGTTCCTTTTGCAAAAGTAATGGGGGTCGGTCATACATATTAACCCATATTATTTAAAAAAGATGTCATCAAAAGCGAATTGACTAATTCTACGTCTTGTGTTACGACATAGTCGAAACTACTGTATCTTTTTTTTTTATTTTGAAGTAATATGCAATATAAATAATATTAGTACTATTAGGAGTGGGTAAAATGTTATTAGTAAAAGATTATTTTCCAAATTAATATGTAATATTGATATTAATAATAAATATATGCATATTGATATTATTAATAAAATATTTAAATTAATGGTATTATTAATTAGTATTAATAATAAATAATATTACACATTATTTACCTAGCAAGAAATTTCATTAATTTCAATTCACTTTCATATATCTGCTTTCATTTAGAATGCCGCTTAATGTTAATAATAAAAAATTTTTTTAACCTTCCTGCGAAGTAAAATTTTCACAGTGTAAGCCAAAGAGAGATTCTTTGCTCTCACTTGGGCGCACACTGCTACAAAACTGAAAGAACTGTGTATGTATTTTTTGGCCGACACTGCATTAATACAAACGAACCGAAAAAATATGAGAAGACAAGAGTAAACAAAGAAATGTCAAACAAAACACAATTCTGCCGACGGATCTCTGTGTGAACAGCTATGGTTAACTTAAAACTAAACTCTCTGTGTAGGCATGTCATAACGACTGCTTGGCGAACGATGTTGTGTTCTAATTGGAATCTGTATCCCTAACGAACTTGCTCGCCATCCCTTTCGGCAATCTTACGTTTCTTACGTATATTCAAACTGTTATACACAAGCAGTTGTCAAATTTAGCACTGCCATATCAATCAATGTAGAATCTTTTTGTTATTTTTCTTAAAAGAATATTCTACCACCAAACCATACCTACCAACATATCATATATCTATACATCATATCATGGTGTTATACCATAATACCGTACCATCAACTAATCATAATATATTCATCATACCATACCATCATATTTTTTTTTTTTTTAACTTTTCTATGAATATTTATTGAATCTTCTTAATCTAAGAACTAACAATAAGTGTATAAATCTTAAAAACTAAAGTACTAAATCCTCATTTTATTTCTTTTTTTGAGGTATTGTGGATAAGTGGTCCTCATTTTCACAGGGCAGGTAGATCGTTTCTTCGAAGACGCGATATTTTTGGCTGTATTTATCAAAAATATAGCCAGAGTGTTTGGATGAATTTGTATTTTTTCCTTGTAGCGTTGCTTAAGGCAGATAATTTCGTCTTTTACAAATGATAAGTTCAGGTCTCTGTGTATGTTTTCGTTCCTCATGTACCAAGGTGCACCTGTAATTGTTCTGAGTATTTTAGACTGAGCCCTCTGTATAAGCTCAATATTACTTTTAGAAGCATTACCCCATAGTTCGGCACCATATGTCCATAAAAAATAAAATAAATAACTGGCCATTTCAGCCCTTGAAAGGACTTTGACTTAGCTTCTTATGATCAATTGTGTTGTGCGTGTTATTAAGTTTGTACACAATTGACCGAGAAATTGACCTACAGGCTTAACGCCGACTCCGAACGGCGATGAACGGAATGTTCTTATTCTCAAGAAGCTTTACATGGCATTTTTATTACTCTCTGAGGTTTGCCATTGTGTGCAGAGAGTTGGCGGCCGTACAGAAAGATTATTTTAATTCAAATAATTTTCTGTCGCTGCTGCGGTTCGAACCTGGGTCTCCAGGTTCGTTGACATAGCGGCCACGCACTTTAACCAACTACGCCACACCATATGTCCATACTAGCTTTAAAACGCTTTTATACAGGAGAACTTTGTTTTCAAGGCTCAGTGCAGAAGTTAATAAGCCAATGTAGACTATTCGCTTTGAGCTTAAGATGAGTTTTCTTAGCCTCAATGTGTTTTCGCCACGTTAATCGTCGGTCAAGGTGAATGCCGAGATATGTGACTTCATTGGTTTGCGGAATAGTGGTATTATTGAGAAGAACTGTGGGGCATGTTCCCGAGCGAAGAGTAAATGTATCATGTTTGGATTTCTGCTCATTTACTTTGATACGCCATTTCGACAACCATGATTCTACAAGTTTGAAGTGCTCTTCTAATTCTCTTGAAGCTTTTATTGGGCATTTGTTGCAGCTTAGAATTGCAGTATCATCCGCAAATGTTGATGTCAGATTATTGTTAAGGGGAATGTCCGAGGTATATATAACATAAAGTGTGGGTCCGAGCACACTTCCCTGGGGGACACCCGCTTCTATTAAATAGTCATTCGTCAAAAATTTCTTGTATTTAACTTTAAACAAACGATTTGTTAGGTATCTAAGATTTTATGGGAATTAGGAGGAAGTAAACACTTTATTTTGTATAAAAGACCCTCGTGCCATACTTTGTCAAATGCCTAGGCAACATCGAGAAATATAGCAGAGCAATAATTTCGGAACTCAAATGACTTTATAATCTCATAAGTTATACGGTTCACTTGTTCAATAGTTCCATGTTGCTTGCGAAATCCAAATTGATGGGAGGGTATAATGTTATTGTTGCTAAGATAATCCGAAAGTTTTAGAAGCAGTTATTTCTCGAACAGCTTTGAAAGGCACGGAAGCAAGCTTATAGGTCTATATGAGGATGGTAAGGTTTTGTCTTTTCCAGGTTTTGGAATCATTACTATAAGTGATTTCTTCCAAACCGATGGAAAGTGGCCAAATCTTAGGATCGCATTAAATAATTGTGTAAGAAACACAACAGCAACACTAGGCAGTTCTTTGATCATTTTAGGAGTAATAAGATCATGACCAGGAAGGACTCTTCTTTGGGTTAAGTTCCTTAAAGATGATATTATTTACCTCACCCTTTCTAATAATAATTGGTGGAATTTCTTCGTTGGGATTATTTATTATGGCTGGGATCTCAAATCCAGTAGTAGCTGGATTTGGTTTGAAGGCAAGGCTCAAGTGACTAGCAAATATGTTCGCTTTTCCTTCTTCACTTTGCGCCCAACTGTCATCAGAGGCTCTGATGGGCATTTCACTTTCTATCGGAAGTGAAATATTTTTGTTGGCCTTCCACAAAGAGAATTTTGTTGTGCACGTTGGCGAGAGTTTTTCTACAAAGCACTTTTGTTCTCGTTCTTCAACTATCAAGGGGATCTTAGTGTTTGCCACTCTCTTCTCCTTTTGCGTTTTTCAATCACGAGCATTTCTATGTGGCTGTTCTTAACAGCTTTTAAGTTCTTAGAACAAATAAAACCCGTTGGGGTGGAATGTACTGCTGCCGAAGTCAACATTTCGTTAAAAGTATTGACATAATTTTCGATGTCCCCCTCACAATCAAATGATGGATTTGTGTGAATATGGCTGCTTATGTATTTCCTATATTTATTATGCCAGTCCGTTTTTGGATTGGTTAAGGAAATACTGTGTTCATTCAGTTTGGGCTCTTTAAGCAAGCAGAAGGTCACAGGGGAGTGATCAGAAGATAGATCAAGACTTGTTGTCTGTTGGCCAGTATGTTGGTTGACCTGGAGAAACTACGTCGAGCCTATTTTGACAATTTAGTATTGTGTTGTATAACTGCTTGCCTTTTGGATTAACAAGGCGAGATCCCCAATACGTATGTTTAGCATTATAATCACCAGCAGCTAAAAATCTGCCTCCTAGAGTATCAAAGAATTCCTTAAATTGCATCTCAGTTACGGAGAAATGCGGTGGGCAATAGACGGCTGAGAGAACAATCTTTTCATTTCCGCATTCAATGTGTATTGATGTAGCTTGGAGAAAATTCTTTGAGTATGACTCTAAGGGGTGGTGTTTAATTCGATTTCTTATAAGAATTGCTGTGCCTCCGTGGGCCTTACCATCTGGGTGGTTGGTCTTGTAGAGTGTATAGCCAGCTATGCAAAAATTATATTTGTTCGTAAGGTGAGTCTCGGCAACAAGCATCACATCAATATCATTCTCTAAGATAATTTTTGATTTCTAGCTTATGTTGGTTAACACCATTTGCGTTCCACAAACAAATATTAAGAAAGCTAATTTTTTAGCTAGTAACACCTGCAGCGTCTGATTTTGAGTCCTTATCAGATCTTGTAGCATACTTTGCATAGTAGACATGAATTGAGTCATACTTTGCATCAAATTAAGAATTATAGGCTCTTGCCCTCCAGTAATTTGGGTTATGATTTTTGGTGTTGCTGTTCCTGATTTTAACGCACTAGCATATGAAATATTGTGGCTTACATGGTTGGAAGCATTTGGCGCTACTTGATTTTGTTCCCTAACAAAAATCTGTGGTACGTTTTCAGCTTGCATCCGAATGAGGTGCTTTTTATTTTTCATCTTGTCGATAAGATGTTTATAGACTGGGCAGCCTCTATAGTTGGCAGTGTGATTTCCTCCACAATTGCTGCATTTCTTTGAGATGGCTTCGGATTTATTGCTGGTGCACTGAGAGGTGTGATGAAGATGATCACAAGCTTCACATACCGTGCGTAAAGTACAGTAAGACTTCGTGTGTCTAAATTCTTGACAGTTGGCACACTGCACTGGGCCATTGCGCTTTTGTGGCTCTTCCACTGTAATTCTACGATGCAATAAGTACTTCAGTCCATATATTGGATGAGTCTCGTTCTTTTTTAGTTTTGTCGCATCTGGAGATAGTTCTATTTTAAACATGGGCTGCGGAGTTTTATTTTTATTTAAAATGTTGATAACAACTCTTACGCTGAAACCATGTTCTTCTAACGCTTCCTTGATTTCCTTCGAGTCTACACTGGATTCGATTCCTTTAATTACAACAACAAGACCCTTACTACTTTTTAACAGGTATGTGTAGTAATTTTTGTTATTGTCATTTAGGTGTTTTGAGATAATTCGATAATTATCCTCAGTGTAAATTTGAATTTTAGTTTCATGTATGTTTCCTTTAGTAACTGGAACAACATGAAAGTTATTTTTACCGACAAGGCTGGTAAAGTTAGAAACTAGTGCGTTAGAGATTCTCTCTCGCAAATAAATTGGCGGGGGTTTTATTCCCTTAGCACTTTGAGCACCCTCCATAATCTCTTTTGGGTTATGGGTATCGTTTTCACTTAGAATATCAAATTTATTTTGACTTAGAGTATACTTATTGTTGCTCATTGGAACTCATTTTAATTATTTTTTGCGTTTTTCCCAGCATTTTCTTTATGAGGGCTTCTCTTTCTCTTAACTAAAATATATCGATCCATACCTGTTTGTACGAGCGCTCCTTTATCTTTAGGTACCTCATGGTCACCTTGCCGCATGGTTACCTTGTTCGTCGGCACACATACCTGTGTGTTTAGACTATTGTTTGTTGTTGTTTTTGACACATTATTTTGTGTCTGAGTGGCGTCCGTGGCGTAGTTGGTTAAAGTGCATGGCCGCTATGTCAAAGAACTTTGGAAACCCAGGTTCGAACCCCAGCAGCGACAGAAAATTATTTGAATTAAAATAATTTTTCTGTACGGCCGCCACCTCTCTGCAGACAATGGCAAACCTCAGAGAGTAATCAAATGCCATGTAAAGCTTCTTGAGAATAAGAACATTACGTTCATCGCCGTTCGGAGTCGGCGTTAAACATGTAGGTCCCTTTCTCGGTCAATTGTGTACAAACTTAATAACACGCACAACACAATTGATCATAAGAAGCTAGGTCAAAGTCCTTCCAAGGGCTGAAATGGCCAGTTATTTATTTTTTTATTTTAGACACATTATTTATTTGTTGCGTGTTAGTTTTTGTGGGCATTATTGCGGCTGGCAAACTTTGCTCGCTCCACTGCAGAGGGGCTTCTCGCGATTGAGGGGAGATCGCGGTGGTAAGCTTAAGAGAAGCATTTATATTTTTGGCGCGGGAGAGTTTTTGATATTATTTGCTGGTGTAGGTGGTTTTTTTACGCACTGCACCATCGCATGCACTAAAGCGAGATGGCGACATTCTTGCACTGAGCCCAGCATTAGAATGCCTACGCTCGGGTAGAGGGGAGCGCTGGACGCTCATCTGCTTTTTCGAACACTTGTTTGTTTATATTTTTTTGCGTTATTATAAAAATTATATTTAATTTTTTTTTTGTTTTTTTTCACTGGCACTTTAATCAAAACACAGGATTAATGCGTCGCTTTATATTTAAGAATTTTATTTAAAACACTTTATTAATATTAATTAAATCAAAAATAATAAATTTTTGCGGAGCAAAGAGAAAACACGACCGGTCACATACGATGATAACTCCGATATAACAACTCCGTACCATCAACTAATCATACTATATTCATCATACCATACCATCATATAATAATCATACCCTACCATTAACCCAAAAATTTTAAATAGAAAAATTTTCTTCAATTTGATCATACAAAAACATAAAGCTCTTTGTCGAGGCATGAATTCTCGAACTCTTTCTGTAGATGTCTTTAGCTGAGGTTTCAGCAATTTGTTTCTTTTAAGCATCTTTTAAATTTCATTTACGCTGACACCTTTTAAATTGGTCATGACTTGATAGCAATTTGGACAGTTTGTTGGCAATATGCGGTGAATTGGTGGTGGCAAAAGGGAACGAAAATTGAAGATACACATGGGTTTTTATCGCCAGTTTTTTGTGAAGAAAAGACAAGGTATTTATTTCTGAAATGAAGGCAATGTATATAAACGCCAAAAAATTGAAAACTACGTAACATCGCTCCACAATAAATGGCAAAAGATGTTAATATTAAAAATAATTGAAAAACTATAAGTAAAATAATGTAATGATGGAAAAATTAATGACGTCCGACACATGACGTTTGTATATTTCAGTTAATTCTTAACGTTTCAATATCAAAACTACTTCTATTTTAATAACGTCCGAACGCTGAATATCAAAAACACTGTCCATGTACTTACACTTATATTGTAGTTTTTTCTGATATTTATAAGTAGCAGCCCCTTAATAATTAATGTTGCACTAGTTCTTTTTTCCTAAACAAAACATTTTCAGCATATAAACTGGAAAAAATGCGTCCGAATGTGACGTCAGGTGTTTTTCTTAACAAGCGAACCAAATTTGTTTCACTCAAGTATTATTACTTGACATATCTATACCAGTTCCGACACGGCCATTCCGACAGATCACACGTCCCCGTGTGATTTCTCTTGCCCTCGGTCAATCCTGACTTAACAAAACCACCCTACAAGAAGACTATCGGTTATTTAATTAAAAAAGGCGGTTTTTCTAAACTGAAATTTCGGTAACCTCTTCATACAAAGTTTCGGTTATGCTAGGAAGAGCTTCGGGAAGAAAGTAACCGAAACTCATGTATACGTGTGATCTGGCATCCCTTTCTCACAGGTTGTATAAATTTATAATACCATCGAAATATAGCCTTCTCGCTCTCTCTAGTTACTGTTAACATAAATACCGGCTATTGATAACCGAATCTCATCAGATAGATCTAACCGAAAACTCAGTTATATGTAACCGTTAGACATAAAGTATATATCACTTTTATCTAACGTTCTTTAAAAATAACAATGTATGTAATTCGTTGTTATCCTAAAACATATGTTTTCTATTTATTATATAACTTTTTTTTCCAAAAACTTAAGTCTCATATTTCATTTGTTTTTATATTCCTTAATTGTAGCATTGTCTGCCACCACTGACTGGGTCAGATCGTCCTTGGGTACTTTTGCTTGCATTTCACCTTTAAGAGCCTTCAGTTGCATGCATCAAAGCTTGAGAGAAAGGGTAGCAGATCGAAGCGGGTACTATGGTTAAGAAAAACTGTAGAAAACTTCAAAAGCAATTAAAAAGGCAAAGAAGTTTACAACTTACCACAAAAAAAAAAATAAATAACTGGCCATTTCAGCCCTTAAAAGGACTTTGACCTAGCTTCTTATGATCAATTGTGTTGTGCGTGTTATTAAGTTTGTACACAATTGACCGAGAACCGGACCTACATGTTTAACGCCGACTCCGAACGGCGATGAACGAAATGTTCTCGTTCTCAAGAAGCTTTACATGGCATTTTGATTACTCTCTGAGGTTTGAGATTGTCTGCAGAGAGGTGGCGGCCGTACAGAAAAATTATTTTGATTCAAATAATTTTCTATCGCTGCTGGGGTTCGAGCCTGGGTCTCCAAAGTTCGTTGACATAGCGGCCACGCATTTTAACCAACTACGCCACGGACGCCACCTTATCACTGCACAGCACTTTTGGCACTGAAACGAGTATGAGAATGCGGTTGTAAACAGACAAATTTATATGATTGTGTTGGAGTTTCGGTTACTCATTTCTTGTAGGGCATATTATGTTAAGTTTGACAATTTCGCCAAATCTTTATTTAAATTCTTAAAACATTAAAACATGTATCAAGTTAAATTAATTCAAATAAATTTAAAAGTAAATTACAAAAATATCAATTGTAACTGAACTGAATACATATGCACTCTAGATTACACAAAATAAATTTATATTTTTTACTACGGCCATCCTGGCATATCATACGTCCGCGTGTGATTATTTTTACAATAATTTATAATTCCATCAAGAATAATCGACCATCATTATAACACTTAACCAGCGTTAGAGAAACGCTTACATACATTCATACATTCGTTCTTCGCCAATATTAACGCTTTTCTTATTTCCATCTAACAACATAAGAGGTCTGTTTCCGTACGCACACTGTGTAACTTGTGGGACACTATTTTCTGTTTCCGTACTTTCTGTGCTTAAAATGGGAGAAGAAGAACAAGCATAAAATCGCTCTCTCGAGCACACAAAGTGCACAGAGAGTGCTAGAACTCGAGACTTCGAGTAAAGTAAGAACAAGCATCAAGAAGAATAAGCATCAATAAGAAGAAGCAAATGTCAATTCCATTTCATAATTGTTTATGTTTTGCGATAAATAAATGCACAAATTGTGTGCCTAAAAGGAAATATAAGTACAATAAATAACTAATAATAAATAAAAATTAAGTAATTGTTCAGTTTTGCATTAAAAATGGCTTTTAATAATTTGAGTGAAAGTGTTTTAAATTTTGTGCTGCCGTCTGCAGTCAAAATCAGCTGTTTTGTGCTTGAAACTTACTAGGAGCTGTTTCCGTACTTTTGCAACTATTCTCACATTTAGTTTTTACTCTCTTGCACACATTTTACACAAATCTTACACAGTGTAAAGTACGGAAACAGACCTAAGATTACATTACTCACAGTTGCAAACAAATTTAGAAAGGATTGCACAACAGCAAAAAGTAGTGAAAAAAGTACTACAAAAACTGATCCTTCATACAAATCGTATGGTAGAAACTGTCGGGTCATTTTGACCCAGATAAACGTATAGTGCACATGTCAGTTTTTTGTCTCTGCTATGCACATATGTCACATATGTACAATTTTTTCATACTGGTTGCAAAGATAAAAGTTCAACAAATAAAATGGTATTTTTTTTTTATTTTTGATATTTAATATGGTTTTTTTTCCAAATGAAAAGTGCCTCGGGTCAATATGACCCGATAAACGGGTTTAAGGTTATAAAATAGTTGCTATTTTTGTTAAATAAAAACTACGTAGATATATGTAGTTAAAAAAAATAAAAAATTTATTTAATTTGAACCGGTTTTTATTTATTAAATAATATATAATTTATTTTTCAAAAACCGGTTTAACCGGTTTTTTCTGGTCGAATAATTCGAAAACCGGTTTTGTAAAAATTGTACTATTCGAGACCGGTTTTTTTATAATGTCGAATAATTGCATACCCTACTCTCAGCAAACAAATCAAATGAGAGACTGCAGCGAAGACAAACAAAAGAAATGGGTGCAAATCAAATGAGTACAAAGACATTGTTGCTTTGAATCATTGTTGCTAAAGGCACACTAAAAGCAATTCACAGTCAAGGCAATGAAAAAAACTGCAAAAGCAATGAGTGCAATAGATCATTGTATTGAGAATCTGTAAAGTTATTTTTATTCTGTGCGCAGCAATAACTCAAGAAGTGTTTGACGGATTTAAATTAAATAAAATTTATCAAATTTTTAATGTTATGGGTCATAAAATAGCCATATTTAATTTTCCACACCCACTTACAACGCCCACTTGGTGTGTTTAATATCTTAAAAAGGGAGATCTCAAGATTTATTAGTTCGAAAAGAATTATAATTTGTGACTTTTTATAGTCTGAATAGTGAAATTTAAATTTAAAAATGGATGGAATGGAGTAAAATTTATGTAATACTTCCTGGATGGTTTTGTCATGTTTTAATCTGAAATTAGTAAAATAAACTAAGTTTTGTTGTTTAATGTCGTTAAAATGCTAAATTATTTTAATTAACCCTTATTCGGCACAAAGGGATCATAACACCCCACTCTTTTATGTTCTATATGTACGTCCTTTTTCTTTTACTATAGCTTTTTTAACTTACTTGATTAAATTTTTTGCTTTTGAAATTTGCATTTTATTAAAAATAAGCTTTTGAGAAACTACAAAAAAAAGCAAGTAAAAATATTTTGTTGCTTATTTTGGCGAGACATTACGTTTTCCCGCGCAGTTTTCCAAGAATGTTGAAAAAGCAATTTTTTCACAATGCAACGGCATTGGATTGATTTGTTACTAGTTAATTATAGGTGATATGATTTAAATAAATAATGGTACCGTAAAGGCTCATTCTTTGAGTTTATTTATTTATTTTATTTATTTATTTCATTCAAATTATAATCCAAAGCCAATAAAGGCCAAAATTGATTATACAGGTTTTCACGAGTAAAAAATAAAGTTCAACATTTCATTTAACTTATTAATACATATTATATTACAAAAATTTTTATTAAAAATAAAATTTAAATCTACTAACTCATTTGGCAAAAAAAAAAGCCCAATTTTTAAAATACAACGATGAATAAGATCTAAAGGCCCAATTGCAGCAAATAATAAGTAAAGAATACGAAATAATTTAGATCACGAGCTAGAACGTAAATAGTGGAGATAATTTTTTTTATTTAAAAAATTTAAATTACAACTGCTGAAATTGATAAGAATTGAGAAAAAAATTAATTTATTTATGAAATACTTACTTTTCAACAAAAAATTAAATTTCATGCAATTAAAAATATGGAACAGCTGTTCGCATTTTGCCAACTAACGAAAAAATCATCATGGTTGCTAAGTTGGTACTTTGTTACTCGGTAGTTCGATACTTTTACAAAAACAAAATGCATGTAAAAAAGTAACAAGCAACAACTAACAAACTAACGAGCTCGGTGTGAATACCCCTAATATGAGACATTAGGTCTGTTTGCGTACTCAAAAATTTTTAACAATTTGTACAATTTCTACAAATTGTTACAAGAAATCCGTTCGTGTACCCAAAAAACTTGCAAGTGAGAGAGAAAATGCGAGAGTAAGATTTTGTCTCTTCGTTCAAGTTTTGAAAAGTTTTTGCTGCTTGATTTTCTACTTGCAAGAATTTGCAAGAAATAAAAAAAAAAACTATTGGCTAAAACAGGTGATTCTAATGTACAAAAAAAATCAAATGTGACTTCATGAAATGCTTTATTTCTTTACCAAATTGAAATTTTTTAAATGTTGTGGGGGAGCAATGAACATTGTGGAATTTTTCTTTTTTTTTCGCCGAAAGTCGAGCTTTTTTCGTTTTTTTTTGTTATATTATTTTCAACTATTCTGACGGTTTGACGTGCATTGCAAATTTTGACAAGTACGTTCGAGTACTTTTTCAGATTTTTTATTGTCTTGCGAGAGAATTTTTTTTACTCTCAAAAAATTTTAACTGGAAAAGTACGCGAACAGACCTATTAATAGCGCATGAGCAGTTTTTTTTTAACTGCAGGAGGCAAGTATAAGTTCAAACTATATAATTTTCTTAAAGAGTAATTGATTCTCGCGCTAATATGATAAATATGCAATTTAAAGGAAAGATCAGAATCAAATATAACTCCTAGGCATTTTATTGTATCAACATTTTCGATCAGAATACCATCAATGTAAACACGTAAGGATTGGGCTCTTCTACAGGCACTTTTAAAGATCATCACTTAACTTACTACTATATATACGTGCTGCTCAAAACATTTGCAACCACACCATCTTTTGGCCAAACATTGCAATTTTGATGAAAATTAAAATGCAAAAACAAATATTTAAATGCAAATTTATTCTTCATTAATTCACTTTGAAGAATTATATGAGATAAATCATTTATTGCCAACATTGTTTTCATAATATATGAAATAAGTTAACAATTCTTGTTTAGCTGTGCTCAAAACATTTGCAACCTACACTAAGTGTCCAAGTGGTATTGAAGAAAATATGAAGTTTTGTTAATAATTGATAGCGTAACCGCGACGTTTTATGACCTCAGCACATCTTCTTGGCATGGAATGAACCAAATTGTCAATTATGTGTTGTGGGATGGTATTCCACTGCTCTTTAACGTCTGCATAGAGATCTTCAGGTTTTTTAAAAATTGTATTTCCAATTTTTGTTTTTACAATTTGCCAAAGGTGTTTATGGGGTTTATGTCAGCCGACTGGGCAGGCCAGTCAAGCACACACAATTGTTCGTTTGAAATCCATTGTTTTACCACCTTAGACGTGTGCTTGGAGTCATTGTCGTGTTGAAACACCCAAGCAAGCGGCATTTCCCAAGAGGCGTATGGCAACATTACGTCCGACAAA
Organism: Pherbina coryleti; assembly: GCA_943735915.1. Taxonomy (NCBI): domain Eukaryota; kingdom Metazoa; phylum Arthropoda; class Insecta; order Diptera; family Sciomyzidae; genus Pherbina; species Pherbina coryleti. The sequence goes on along the minus strand of OX030950.1, from coordinate 89,142,456 downwards.
ATGGTTTTGTAGTCCTCACCTCTCATAATTCCTTCGATTTTATGAATCGGGCCAACTCCTTGCCCGGAAAAACACCCCCACACCATGACGTTGCCCATGACCATGCTTGACAGTACCTTTGGTATACTTCGGGTTTAGACTTTCACCTTTTGGCCTTCGCACGAAACACCGTCCGTCCGAACCGTGTAAATTAAATTTTGTTTCGTCAGAAAATAGAACACATTTCCACTTTTGAAGAGACCATTTAAGATATTTTCTAGCAAACTGGAGACGAGCTAACCTATTTTTCTTTGAAATGAATGGTTTTTTAACGGTTTTGTAAGCTCGAAGTACAGCTTCCATTGCTCTGCGCCTAATCGTTTGCGCTGATATTTCTAGTTTAAACGTATTTTTTATTTCTTTGGAGGAAATTTGAGGGAATTGTTGTATTGTTCTTTTAATTTTGCGATCCTCTTTTGGTGTTGTCTTCCGTTTTCTGCCGCCTCTATGCATAGTTTCGGTGTTTCTACTACTTAAAACACGAGACACAGTTGATTTGTGCACGTTATATTTTTTGGAAATGTCTATTTGGGATACACCTGCCTTATAATCGTTAATAATTTGCTTCTTAACGTGTTGATTATATTTATTGCCACCCATTTTGTCAAATTTATACAAAAATATAGCACATGGGTCCGTACCGATCACTTTGTGACAAAATTATTAAATAAACTGCCTTAAACTGCTTGGATGCTCTTTCTTTACGTTAATCTGTTCCACTTTTAAACTGACATACTAATTCCCGTTATAAAATTACGAAAATAATACCATAAAACGATAGAAGGAGACAGGGTGTTACGTAGTTGCAAATGTTTTGAGCACTGAAAAAAATGAGTTGGCTAATTATTTTACAAATTATGAAAAAATCGTTGTCAATAAATGATTTATCTTATATAATTCTTTAAAGTGAATTAATATAGAAAAAAATTACATTTAAATATTTGCTTTCTTGTTTTGATTTTCAATAAAATTAAGGAGTTCAGTCAACCGTTGGCATGGTTGCAAATGTTTTGAGCAGCACTGTACATAGCCCATTCATAACCAACCAGTTAAAAAAAAAAATAAATAACTGGCCATTTCAGCCCTTGAAAGGACTTTGACCTAGCTTCTTATGATCAATTGTGTTGTGCGTGTTATTAAGTTTGTACACAATTGACCGAGAACCGGACCTACATGCTTAACGCCGACTCCGAAAGGTGATAAACGGAATGTTCTATTTCTCAAGAAGCTTTACATGGCATTTTGATTACTCTCTGAGGTTTGCCATTGTCTGCAGAGAGGTGGCGGCCGTACAGAAAAATTAGTTTAATTCAAATAATTTTCTGTCGCTGCTGGGGTTCGAACCTGGGTCTCCAAGTTCTTTGACATAGCGGACACGCACTTTAACCAACTACGCCACGGACGCCACAACCAGTTACTTATTCTATTATTAGAGTAGTCAGTGACAGCTTTGAGAGAGTCAATAAAATCAAACGTTGATGAATAAAGTATATATACTCGTATGTCGTCCGCAAACATGAAAATATTTGAGCAATCCATTCCTAAGTAATCAACGAAGTCATTAACATACATCATGAAAATTAAAGGACCAAGTACTGACCTCTGCGGGACCCCACTGTAACAGCTAAGAACATCAGAAGATCTGCCACCACTCAAGACAAATTGTTTGCGACCAATCAGAAAAGAAGCAACCACTACTAGCAAAATTGAACTTATCTTTCAGCTTGGCTAACAATATGTTATGATCAACCAGGTCGAAGGCTTTAGAAAAATCCAGGGAAAGTAGAACATCATTCACCTTGTTCAAGTTAATATTATTACGTATATTCTCAGTTAAACCAAGAAGAAGTGTAGTTGTACTATACCCTTTGCTAAACCCAGACTGACATTGAATCAGCATGTTATTATTAACAACAATAGTTCCATTATCTGTAATTTCAAAATATTCTCAACAGTTTTAGATACCGCCGGAAGAATACTTATCGGACGAAAGTTATCAAGTACACATGAATTACCATGTTTCCTAATTGGTACAATTCTAGCAATTTTCCATGCAGAAAGGAAAGTGGACGTAGTAATAATTGTATTGACAAGGTATAGCAATGCGTCTTCAATGAAGAAATAGATAAGCTTAATAAATTTCATTGGGATGCAATCATTCCCAATAGCATTTGACGAAATTTTAAATGTCGCTGAATAGAGTTCCTCTAATGTTATATTCCTAAGCATAAATCCATTATCACACTCAAACTCAAGATTCGGCAAACCATTACTGGAATTTACTGGCGAAGAAATAAAATGTCAATTCAAGGTACAAGGGTCAATATCATTCATTTGATATAAACAATTACTGATCGGTTATCATCAGAACATTCACTATTATTCAGAACTTTCCAGATTTGTTTACTATTTAAATTATTAAAACGCATATATCCATATCTAATCTTCACTCTACGTATTATAGACTTGGCTTTATTACGGTATCTGTAATATGTCCTCCAGTTGAGATCATTATTGTGTTCCTTAAAATCTTTAAACGCAAGATCGCGTAAGCTTATTGCATATATAACACATTTATCTTTAATGTATGGATCAATACCATTAGTTTTTATGATTTTTTTTCTTATATGTACTTCTGAATAGCTATCTAACAAAATATTGTTTAAAACTCCAAGTTGCTTATCTACATCACTAGTGGCATACATGGGATTGAAATCAGAGTTCCTTAAGCGCCTTTCAAGATTAGAGTAGTTAACGGTATTATAATCCCTATATTCAATATACTTAACTATATTATCAACGGAGAAATCAAGACTAATATAAATTAATGCATGATTAGATATAGCAGGACATAAAAATTGATTTGTATACATAAGCTTTGTAATATCACTAAGTAGGAAATAATCAAGGATAGAAGTTGAGTTGACTTACTTACTTACTTATCTGGCGCTTACAACTGAAGGTCGGTTTTTGCCTCGTATAAGAAATTGCGCCAGCCATTTCTGTTTTGCGCTTGCTGGCGCCAGTTGGAAACACCAAGTGTAGTCAGGTTATCCAACACCTGATTTTTCCAACGGAGATGTGGGCATCCTCTTCTGCGTTGACCACCACCGAGCACCGAATCGAATATTTTTTTCGCTTGAGCGTCGTTTTCCATTCGCTCAACATGACCTAGCCAGCGGAGCCGCTCGATTTTAATACGCTTAACTATGTCGATGTCAGCGTACAGCTCATACAGCTCGTGGTTCCATCGAATTCGGTACTCGCCATTGACGCAGATTGGACCGAAGATCTTACGAAGGATCTTTCTCTCGAAGGCTCCCAAAGTCTTTTCATCAGAACTGCTCAACGTCCAGGTTTGTGCTGCATATAATAGGACGGGCATGATTAGTGACTTATAGAGCGTGAGTTTTGTTCGTCGAGAGAGGGCTCTGCTTCTCAATTGCCTACTCAGCCCAAAGTAACACCTGTTGGCTAGAGTTATCCTTCGTTTTATCTCAATACTGACATCGTTGAAAGAGTTTACGCTGGATCCCAGGTAGACGAAGTCCTTAACAACCTCGAAGGAGCTGTTGTCAACAGTGACGTGGTTTCCAAGACGCTGGGTCTGTTTATTTGTTGACACTAGGTATTTCGTCTTCACATTTCCCACTCTATGCGTACGGCTGCCGAAGAGGTGATAGGCTATCACCGCCCTCGCCGAAACCAGTGGCACGACCAAGAGTGTCGCGACGCCACTGCAGAAAAAGACGCCGCCTACAAAGCCACCCTGCAGTCGGTTGTAACGCGTGCTGCTAAAGAGCGATACAAAGAGAAGAGGAGGGAAGAGAGACGCATTTTCAGGCGAAAGAAAAGGGAAGCGGAAATGCGTGAGTGCGAGAAAATTGAGATGCATGGTGACAGGAATGAGGTCCGAAAATTTTTCGAAAAAATAAGACGCCTGGCCGATGGTTTCAAGACCGGGGCCTCTTCCTGCAAGGATGAAAATGGGAATCTAGTGACAGATATCCAGAGTACACTGATGATGTGGAGGGAACACTTCTCTAGGCTTCTGAATGGTGACGACGACAACAATCCCGCCAATAGAGATGATATCCCGGAAATCCCAATTGTGGACGACAGCGTTGAAGTTCCGCTGCCCGACCATAGTGAAGTCTTGAAAGCTATAGCTCGGCTTAAAAACAACAAAGCCGCAGGAGCCGATGGCTTACCGGCTGAGCTCTTCAAGAATGGAGGCGAAGCTCTATTTAAATGCATTCATGAGCTTCTATGCAGAATATGGTCGGAAGAATGCATTCCAAACGATTGGAACCTCAGTGTGCTCTGCCCAATCCACAAGAAAGGCGATCCCACAATTTGCGCCAACTACCGTGGGATAAGCCTTCTGAATATCGCATATAAGGTCCTGTCGAGCGTACTATGTGAAAGACTAAAGCCCATCGTAAACCAGCTGATTGGACCTTATCAGTGTGGCTTCAGACCTGGTAAATCCACCATAGACCAGATATTTACGCTACGACAAATCTTGGAGAAGACCCTAGAAAAACAGATCGACACACACCATCTTTTTGTCGATTATAAAGCCGCCTTCGACAGTCCTATAAGGAATTATCTATACTCCGCCATGTCTGAATTTGGTATTCCTGCAAAGCTCATCCGTTTTTGCAGAATGACACTGAGCAACACCAGCAGCACAGTTAAGATCGGGAAGGATCTCACTCCTCCATTCGATACCAAACGAGGTTTCAGACAAGGTGATTCCTTATCGTGCGACTTTTTCAACCTGATGATGGAGAAGATCATCCGAGCTGCTGATTTGAGACGCAGCGGCACGATATTCTACAAAAGTATTATGCTGCTGGCGTATGCTGATGATATCGATATCATTGGCCATAATACGCGCGAAGTCAGTGCAGCATTCTCCAGATTAGCGAAAGAGTCGAGTCGAATGGGTCTTGCAGTGAACGCTAAGCATGTGCAGAGAAGATGTGTTGTGGATTCAACCTCCTCCTCATCTCTGCAGCTTCTGCAGAAGTCGTTATGGGGAATATTCAGTCTTCGGGCATGGTTTCCAATCAGGCAGTGTCCTGTTAGAACGCCTATTACGATATTCATTTGGTCCCTTCTAAGGGATATTAGTTCTTTTGAGCGTCTTAAGTTCAGTGTTGGCCAAACTTGGCGCGTTATACTGCATGTACTACCCGTTGACCACCTGATGTTGGTGTTTTCAAGGGATAGCTCATTTATCAGTAGCTTACATGTTGCGAGAGGTATTCCAATTTGTTCCTTATCTGTCGATAGGGGTTTGATGGTACCGTTTCTAGCGAGTTCGTCTGCTTTGCAGTTACCTTGGAAGTCTCTATGTCCGGGGATCCAGCATAGGAATATATTGAGCTGCTCTGCCATCTCATTTAGAGATCTGTGGCAACTTTGGGCTGTTTTTGATGTTATTTCAACAGAATCCACGGCTTTCAAAGCGGCTTGACTATCAGATAGAATGCAAATATTTTTTGCTAATATTTCGTTCATCTGAAGCCAAGTGACTGCTTCATGTATGGCAGTGACTTCCGCTTGAAAGACACTGCAATGGTCGGGGAGCCTAAAGGCATGGTTAATGTTTAGGGATTCAGAGTAGACTCCTCCCCCTACTTTGCCATCTAGTTTTGATCCATCAGTGTAGATTCTAGTGGCATTGTTTGGTGGAGGGCTTCCAATCTCCCACTCGTATCTGGAGGGTATTGATACATCAAACTTTTTGTGGAATAAAAGTTTTTGAGTGATGTAGTCTATGTTCTTGGGTATTTGAGGAGTGAGTTTCCTTGTGTCAAAGTGTCCTATTGTGCCCTCTTTACATTGGGAAGTGGCTTCTGGACGGATTGCTGTGTTTGCAGCTATTCGTTTTGTTAGAATATCTAGTGGAGTTAGATGGAGCATAGTATCGAGTGCGTCAGTAGGAGTGGTTCTTAGCGCTCCACTGATGCACAGCTCTGCTGACCGTTGAACTTTGCGAAGTATATTGAGGTGTGTTTGTTTGTTTAGTGCTGGCCACCAAACTATTGCACCGTATAACAATATTGGCCTAATAACAGCTGTATAAAGCCAGTAAGTTACCCTAGGTTGTAATCCCCATTTGTTACCCACTGCTTTCTTTCATGTGTATAGGGCTATATTGGCTTTTTTGGCTCTCTCGAGCAGGTTGGGTTTCCAATTTAGTTTCCTATCTAAGATGAGACCCAGGTATTTTGCTTGTTCTGAGAAGTTTAGTCTTGTATTTCCCAGTTTTGGAGGACTGATAGTGGGCAAGTTGTGTTGTCTGGTAAAGATCACTAATTCGGTTTTATCGGGGCTAACGCTAAGTCCACAGCCGATAACCCAGTTAACGAGAGTGTTAAGACAATTTTGCATAATATTTCGGAGGGTGGACACATATTTACCTGAGGTGACGATAGCAACATCGTCGGCGTAGGCTATCACCCTGCACCCCTCTCGTTCTAGTTTACCCAGTAGTTCATTCACCGCTAGGTTCCAGAATGTTCCCCTTGGTACAGATCTTAGCGTGGATGCTGCTCCGAGACTCGCGCTTATAATCCTGCCTACAATCATTTGATTTATAAGTGCTATCAGCGCAGAATCCACCCTAAGCTCCGTCAGCGCATTTGTGATAGCCTCCGCCTTGACATTGTTAAAGGCACCTTCTATGTCAGTGAAAGCTATCATTGTATATTCCTTCTGATGAAGGGACTTTTCAATGATAGATACTATGGAGTGGAGAGCCGTTTCCACAGATTTGCCCTTGGTGTAGACGTGTTGTGCGGGTGAGATAGGATTTACTTCTATTTTTTGTCTCAAGTAGATGTCTATAAGTCTCTCGAGAGTTTTAAGAAGAAAAGATGAGAGACTGATTGGTCGAAGGTCTTTTGGGGTTAAGTGCGAGCTTCTTCCTGTCTTTGGTATAAAGACTACCTTCACGTGTCGCCATTGTTTTGGGATGTGATTTAGGTCAAGACAGCTTTGATAGATTATCATAAGCCTTTGGCTTATGATGTCGTAAGTTTTTTGAATTTCAATTGGGGCTATGCCGTCAAGTCCTGGAGACTTAAACGGTTTGAAGCTTTCCATGGCCCATTTTAGCTTCGATTGTGTAATTATTTGTAGAGAGTTGTCAACGGATGGAAAATGCACCTCTCGTGTTGGAGCATTCCCTGTCTTTGAACAGCCCGGGAAGTGAGTTTCTACCAAAATATTAAGAGATTCTTCACTGTTGGTGGTCCAGGTTCCGTCTTCTTTTTTCATGAAGCTTGGGTTAGGTGGACTAGATGCCAGAATTTTCCTAAGTCTCAACGCCTCGGAGGTTTGTGATATTTCTTCACAAAAATTTCTCCAGGATTGTCGTTGAGCTTTGCGTAATTCTTTTTTATACTCTTTTAGAGCCATTTTGTAGATTGTCCACGCATCTGTGGATCTAGTGGCTTTTGCCTTATTGAAGAGTTTTCTGCTCTTCATTCGGAGCTCTTCTAGTTTAGTGCCCCACCAAGGTGGCTTTTTCTTTCCTTTTGGTGTTTTGAGCGGGCACGTAGTGTCAAGAGCTTTATTCATTGACGCAGTGAGTTTGTCTACTAAGTCATCTAAGGAGTTTTTACAAGTGGGGAGACAAGATGGTCCGTTAGGAAGTTCTGTCATTAGTGTTTCTGTATAGAGATCCCAGTTGACTTGCTTGAGATTACGGAAACTACGTGATCTCGGAGCAAAGTCATCTATGTCAAAAAGAATATATCTATGGTCAGAGAAGGAATGTTCTTTTGAAACTCTCCAATTCTTGATTCTATTAGATATATTATCGGAGGCAAGAGTAATGCCTTAAACCTCCTGCCTATTGCTAATTATAAAGGTAGGTTCACAACCCACGTTACTTATGATAAGGTTAGTAGTAAGGATGTAATCAAAAAGAGACTCACCCCATTTGTTGGTATCTGAGCTTCCATAGATCCCATGGTGGGCGTTAGCATCGCACCCGATAATCAGGTCCTTGTTTTCTGCTGCCGCTTTGGAGACCAGGTCTTTTAAGACGTCTTCCGGGAGGACTTCGTGGTCGTGGGCCAAGTATGCTGATGCGAGCCACAAGCTGTTATGGCCCGTCTCGACACTTATGGCCACAGTGTCCTTGTTGCTGAAATTAGAGAGAGTAAAAACACTCAGATTGTTTTTAATTAGAATACACGCCCTCGGTTTACCTTGCGCTTTGGTGTAGATCAGCGTGTATGAACGGGTCCTGAGTCCGCATACCAGGCCGCAGACTACCCACGGCTCCTGGATCAGGACAATATCTTCTCCGCCCTTGATAAGACGGAGAATGAGACTGGCGGACGTAGCCTTTGAGTGGTGGAGGTTAATCTGTACTACTCTCAGCATTAGCGCTGCTAGTAGTGGGACTAACCTCCACGACAGTAATGTCGGACTCATCGTCCGATTTGAGGAGGTCATCCTCTAATGAGGATAACATCTGGTGCAGGAGTGCAGGATTGAGGAGATGAGACGTTCTTAATTGAACTGGAAGCCTGCTCTTCCTCCAATAACTTTCTTGAAGACCCTCATTTCTATGGAGGTGAAACCATAGTCTACCACGTAACCTTTGGATGACAAGATAGCCAGGGACTCCTGATTGATGACAAAGGTTGCCGATCTGAAGTCCCCTTTTGGCTCTTCAACCCTTGTCACCTTCCAGTTACCTGTAGGCAGATCATGGTTTCCCAACCGAATTAGCTCCAGGATTGTTTGAGGGTCAGAAGGTTTGGCAGGGATCCGGGAACGCGCTCTTGGCCGGTTAGGGATCTGATCCCTTCCTACAACCTCGAGTTTAGCGCCCGGCCATACCTCCCCTATCCTGGAGATCGCGATCTTGTAGAGGTCGACTGACCTCTGGTCGGCGCAAGCGATCAGCTTCACGTGGCCCTGATGCCATCCACTGTCGCAACAAGAAGGGCCTTTGCCCGGAAATTCCTTCATAATTGGAATGAAGATAGTAGCCATTTTGACTACTACCTTCCTCCATCTTTCAGGCGAAATGCTGCCGTCCGGATCGCTTTTGTCGATGACCGCAATGGTTATATGCCCAGCTAAGACATCGCTGAAAAGCTTTGGAGTGGTTGTGTTACCACAAATTTTTTTAGCCATCGGCTGAGAGACCTCCTCAAGAGATCTCTGTCGCTTTGCAGGCGTTGGTTTTGGGGGAGCCTTGACTTCTCTTATGATGCCTACCGCCCACTTCAAGGAAGCTTTCTGCTCCACGGTACGCTGGTTTTCCGGTATCGCAAAACGCGGTCCCGTACTCTTAGCGCTGTTTTCCGGGCAGCTTTGTCTGTCCTCTTCGTGGGTGGCGCACTTTTAGCCGAGGCAGGCTTGCTACTTCCACTGGAGCCAGGCTTGGTGGCCAGAGCAGCAGTTTCCGTCGCAGGTTTTTGTGGAGGAGCGTTTAAACACCGCATGTCTGTAGGGCGTTTGCCCAATTGAGCGTTTAAAGACCGCGTGTCTGTTAAATGTTAGCATTTTGAGACTGCCCGTCTTGTGTTGTTTTGTTTAAGGCACTCATTATGTGGTTCGTGCGACCACTCCCTCCTCGTTAGGCGAAGAGAGTTAAAATGACAGGCCCTGATACCCATCCTCGAGCGAAATCGGAACCGCATTCAAAAGCAATGCAGCCTTCGCGTGGAGCCCCGATCCAGCCGGAGACTCGGTTCAGGGTCTGCCATTACAGTGGTCAGTAAAATAGTGGGGAAAAGATGTCCACCGCGCCCTAACCCCAATGCCGCGGTAAGGCCACAGTTACTCCCTGAGGCGCCCAGGTATCAGAGAGGCTCCGTAATAATACAGGCAGTCTTATACTCCCTGCCTGCAAACTATTCAATGGCACGGAAAAGCATAACACCCTGGATGAGGGAGTCGGTCGGATAGCTCTTTGTGCATTGCTCTTCAACAGCCTGTATGACATGGGTGACCCTACCAGGAACCGAAGCTCCAGTCATCATAGCCCGTTGAGTCTTTGCAACCTAAGCCCCTACACCGCAACAAGGTGGCTATCCAGCGTAGAGCGCATTCTTGGTTGCGCACAGAAGTGTACGGATCTTGGCTGCGGCACCACGGATCGTGCGTACATCTAAAACACTGGAAGAGTGCCTTCCGTCAATCAAGAAAGATTGACATTGTCACATAAATTACGCATCACATTAGCCTTAGGTACATTTAGAAGGTCACAGTTGAAATCATCCATCAATACAATATTATCATATCTGCAGCAAATATCACCCAGAACAACCTGCAATCTAGAGATGTCACCATGGGGAAGTTTTCATAAAACTTAGATGAGTTGAGTGAAGGTTTCAGACTCTGCGCATTTATATGTCCAAGATTATGCTAAGATTATATTTAAGTTATGCTTTCTGTTTAAGAGTATCGAGTTTAATTCAATGAAGTTACTAGCAATCGGGCCCAAATTTGGGTTATTCAACATTAAAAATCCGTAATTTAGGAATTTTTTGTAAATTGACAGTTCATTGAAAAAATTTTATCCATTCCCTCGACCATTTTAATCTTGACTTGAACACCATCAGAGTTAATTAAGCGAAAACCCTTTATTCTGTTCGCCTATTTGAGTTTTCTGCAAAAGTAATCTAGCTTTCTCGATTCGGCCGTCAGATTGTCATTGAGGTACACTCGTTATTGTATGTCGCAGTCTATGATGACAGCCAGCAATATATTCCTTGTGGAAAAACATTTTCTCATCACCTCATCCCGTTTATCCACATATTTGAACTTTAACAGGATCGATTTGTTCCTCAATATATAACAGCATTGGTTGAAGTCATTGTCATTAACAGTTACTCCTAGCTTTTGACAAATCTTTGTACCAATACCCAACAGGTCACCATGACCAGCCGGCACTCCATTAACAATGTCAGCTCGATTGAGGCGCCTATGAAGGCTATTGATCTCATATTGAAGTTCAACAATTTTCCCCGATAACTCAAATAACTGTTCAATTTATTTGATTTAATTAATAAGTACCTGGGCTACCGAGCTCCGCTCAGATTCCCACTTCCCAGATTTCGGATTCAGATTTCCACAAAATCTCACCTGTTGCACTCATTGGATAAACATCTAAGCTTTATAATTTTCATTACAAAAACTAAACGAGAACTACAACAAACCGTGAGTTTAATTCAAGTTTAAACAAATCTTAATTCTAAAAACTTCATTGATGAACTGCAGGAACAGAGTGCGATGTTGTTGCTGCTTGTCAGCTATTTCAGCTGTTTGGAATAAGTTAGAAGCTTCACTGTGTGTCGAAGCTTACTTCTAAGGGGCCTTTTTAATTTAAAAAAATTATGTTTTTTTTTCATAAAAATGTTACTAACTGTGTAGAATACGTGTGTAAAATTTTAATTTGATATTTTCGGTTATAGAAAGAAAAAAAAAACGTGAAAACAAAAATTTAAACGCTATTTTCTCAAAAGAGTTTTTTTTAAAGGCGGTGGCGAAGATTAAATAAAAACTAAATGCGTAAAAACTCGTAAAATCGAATTTTCCAAGAAACCCGTTGGAAAAATTAAGCCTTCGCAATCTTAACTGAATAAATGATTTATTGCATTCAGTGCATTAAGTGCTTTTCGTCTTGTTTGTTGTAACAATAATTTTTTTGCACTGCTTTTAGTGTTTATGAACGAAAGCAAGACGTGTATTGATTGCTGAGAGATGAATGTGAGTATTGACTGTTGTCGCATTTTTGCTTTAGTGTTGATCAAGTATAACTCTCTCACTGTTATGAATGAGAGCAAACTGTGAACACTGCAGTAAATCACACTGTGTTTAGAAAAGAATGAGTGCACTCACGCAGGGCTTTACTTTGAATTTATTTAAAATATTTAGTAATCTAGGTCCAAAGTAAATGCGAATGTCTATTTTATTTCGTAAAATTGAAGTCGGAGCCTCTAACCATTATTTACTTTAGCACAATCATCTTACAAAACTTCAAACTTTTAAGTCATTATTACACAATTATTTTGTGTCAAAACTTCACAAGCAATCACAATTCAAATATTTAAGAAATCTGTCTGGTATGACACAAAAAAGTTTTTGTATTTTCATATAATCAATTTCTACAATTGACATCATTTGTAAAGTACCACCTTCACTTGTCCGAACAATGTCACTCATTGCAATTACATTTTAAAATCACTTGCCATTAAATTTGGAACTAATTGACTCCCTCACTAATGAGCATTCTGCCCCAGAGTCATATCAAAATGAATGTTGCTGACTTGATTGCCACAAAATACCTGAAGGTGCATCCAATACACACGTCGACCAGAGGAGCCAGTTGATTTGTTATCAATTCCTTTTCTTTTAATATAGCTGAACATCGCGAAGCGTAGGTAAAAATTCCTCGACAACGAACACAAGCAATATTTTACTTTCCAACCCGCCACAGTTATAGCACTTTAAATTTCCATCAGCGTTCTTTTGTCGCTTGAAACTTCTTTTTTTTTTTTGTTTATGTGACATTGTTGAAACTTTTTTTTCGTTATCTCGTGGTCCGCGGTTATCTCGTTGTCCGTGGTCAGAAAAACTAAATCTGTGACAACCAAGTCGCTGCTGCTCCCTTCAAAACCTGAGGGAATGCTATCATCAGAGCAGAGCCTTGTAATGCATGCTCTTTCATCACTATATCTGCCTTTGACATTCAGGCATGTGCGTCCACATCTTCTCTATCCGAATCGAATTCAGGCAACTGAAGTTTATCACTTTTTGCAGCCTGAACACTCTTATTAACTCCACCAACTGCTTATTTTGTGCTTTTTATAACATTTTCCAAAATTCTACATAATTTTCAATACAATGATTTTGTTGGGCATTTGGAGTATATCCCACTTCTGATGTCGGATCCATCATATAGTTTGCAGCGATCCGCCAGTGCCTACACTTGTTCACTTTTAATGTTAATAGATTGATCACTAGAATCATCAGTGTTGCCAACAATTCCAAGCCAAAAAGCACCAACTTTAAAAGCAAAACGCGTAATTTTGAATAAAAAGGCCTAAAAAAGAAATCTTTTATAAAAGTAGATAAAATTAGTAACTACCCAACAAACATGTGGGTGAAACACAAATGATTCACTAATGGTATCGTTTACGAATCGCATTCCCGTACATTTCATTCATTAGCAATTATAAGAAGCGATTCACTTATAATATCGCGAGCGGGAGAAATTCCTCCTTCGTTAACGAATCGTCAAATCCGAAAAAAGAAATTCATTAACGATTCGCCAAAACTATAAGAAGCAATTCGTTAACGAGTCTCCACAAATAAAGAAAAAAATTCGATAACGATTCACCGAGACGAATCTTATCTTATCTTAATGACAGAAATTTTAAATAAAAATTATATTGTGCACTTGGTATGAACCAGAACTTTCAAATGATATAAGTTTCATTAGAATTTGTTGTCTTTAAAAGGGGTATAAAGGAAAGTAAAATTTTGTGTTTGCGTATTAATATATAAGATAGCAATAACAAATTTTTTGTTTATTAAATAAGAAACATAAACTAAATATCGGTAATAATTGGGGACATAAGAATTAGTTCACGAATCGTTAAATATAACTGAAGTCACTCGGTAACGCTAAAACTGAAAATAGTCGCTAAAAGTAAAAGTAATGGTTCGTAAATGAATTGCTAAGAATTAGAGAAGCAAATTGCTAACGAATCGCTTAAATTTAAAGAATTGATTCACTAACGAGTTATAAAATTGTTGGAAGGCGATTCGATAGCGAATCGTTGAGACTGACAAAAAAAAATATTTAATTAGAAAAAAATTGTTTCTTTGCTTAGATTGGGCTAAAAATAAAAACATCTTCAATGCAATTTAACAAAGTCATAATTTCAATCGGTGCTTTTTTTAAGCATCAAGCCAACCTATGATGCAGTCGTAACGAAACTATTCGAAAACAATTAAAAAAAAAGTTTCATAAGAGATTCGTTAACGACCACCCCTCGCCAAAATGTTTATTGGGTACTTATTATAAACAGCAAAAACTTTGTAAAGTAGTGTATCGAGTATATGATAAAAAAAAATTGCATTAAAAAAAAAAATTTTTTTTTTGATGATTCAACTCAAAAACTTTTATGAAACTTCGTTGTTTTTTTTTTAGGTGAATTTATAATTTTCATTTCGAATTTTCATACAAAATACAATTTCCTTAAGTAATCTTGTTTTACCTCGATATTTGTTTAGTAAGATTTTGTTTAGGGAAAACGAAGAAAAGGTCCCTAGCAAGTACATATATTATTCAAGTTTTGTAAGGCAAAAAAAATTAAATAAAACATTTTGTGTAAAATTTTTTCAAAAATATTCTTATTTATAACGCATGGTTTCTAATTAACATTATTTTTAAAACAAAACAAACAAAACTGAAAAAATATTTAAAAGTTTTCATATAATTTTAGGAAAAATATTTAAGCATTTAGTTTCTAAAAAAAAAAAAAAAACAAAAAAACAAACACAAAAAGAAGAATGAACACAAATCTTATTTTTTTTTTTAATTAATCAAAGAATACAGCATTTCTGCTTCATCATAACCAGCTGAATCATCATCTGACCAAAGTTTAGATTCTTTGATATGTAATAATCTGACTTTTTAGTTTTAGTAAAATTACTTTTTTTAAAATTAATTTTACAATATATTAAAAGAATCACAACACATCTTGTGTTTAGTAATAAACCATAATTCGAAAATATGGGTTTGCAACTTTATATTCATTTCTTAATTCAGGGCTGCAAGAAAATATTCCTAGGTTAACAATCAAAATGCACTAAAAACTAAACTCAAAATGAAAATGCACTAATGTTGGTGCTTTAAAAAAAAAACGCGTTTTGGAACATAAAAAAGCACTAGATCTAGTGCTAAAAGCACTGACTTGGCAATATGAGAATTATAAACCTCATTTTTCCAAACTACATTTTTCCTTTTTATATCTTACTTTTCATTCGTTACTGATAGTGTTTTTCTTAACAAGTGTACCACCTTTGCTTCACTAAAGAATTATTACTTGACATATCTATACCAGTTCCGACATATATATAAAAAGAACCAATTTACCCCACATAACTTCGTATGTCTTCAGACTCTTCTCTGCTTTATTTAATTTAAACACGAATTACTTTCAATTGCAAGAACGTTAGTTTTAAAAAATGATTTAAATTTAATGAAGAGTGTTTTTTAAGCCAATTCTAACTTCGGACTGTTAACTGTATCTGTTAAATCAATTGTTCGAGTGCAAACTATTAGTGTAATTTTAATGCAGTAGTATTAGATAAAATAAAATAAATAAATAAATAAATTTGATGTCGCTGTTTTATCGAGGAATTTTATTCCAAACAAGATAATCGAAACGTCGTACATACCGAAAAATACACTTGTACTTTCTGGAATGTACATAAGCAATTTTAATTTGCAAATTTAAATTATGATTAATTTTGATTTTATTATTTGGTTGCAGCTGCAAATTATTAATATTAAATATCATATTACAAGATTAACAAAAATTATTGACATAGTAGCGTCACACGTAATTTTGTTTGATCAGCTATTTGAGCTGCACTGTCATATATGGTAATTCAAGAACGTTGTCTTCTGCAAAACAGTTCAATATCTACGCATGCCGCTGAATTGACAGTTATATTTGCTTTATTGCTGGCTTTTCGTTATTTATTGTATGTTAAATTTTTCAATAAATTAAAAAGTTGACAACGATTGTGCGTCAGTTGTTGTCAGTACTTTTACCAACAAGACCAATTGTACTGCCTTTTTATTTTGGCATACAATCCAGATTCAAGTACCTATGTTTGTATTTTAAAACAGTTAATATCCAGGTTCAAGTGCCTGCATTTGTATTCAATACGGTTACGAAGTCTAGAGCAATCCAAGTTAAAGCACTGGTGCTTGCGCCACTAGACGTAACATTTTGGTGATCCCGAACAAAAGATATGATATCCTTCTACACACAACAGGCAATAGCACATTCGTTTGAGTCAAACCCAACAGTGAACATTGGTGATAGTAGCACACAGCTACACAACACAACAAGAGGCAATAGCACACCCGTGTAAGCCAAACACAACATTGAACATTGGCGATCATTTCTGAGTAGCGTACTTCTGCACAACACACGAAGGACGTCAGTGTCATACAGCAGAGGCAATAGGACATCAGTGTGAGCCAACAGAGACAACAAGAATTACCACATTGGACATTGTTACCTCGAAAACGTTGGTGATTTTCTACAAATAGCACACAACTACACAACGCACGAAGGAATCATCTACAAGTAGCACAACACCTATACAGCATTTCGAGGACAACAGTGTCATATAAAAACTATTATCGATCATCAAAAACATTACCATCAAGCTCAACATCGTACAGACACCATCGCCATCAGCACCATGACAACATTTAAGGATTTATTGGAATTACAAAATAAAACTGGAAACGAAATACAGCGAATAATTACAAATGTCAAAAAGGATTCTGCTGAAAGGAAGTCGAACGCCGCATATTACATAGAGCGATTACGACGGCTCAATGTGACTTGGGAAGAGTACGAAGATCGAGACAGCAAGCTGAGGTGCCAGATTGATCAGCCAAAGAGTACTTTATAGAACAATACGATAAAACGCGTGAATTATTTGAATCGCACATTGAACTATTCAAAAATAAAATCATACGATTGAAAGCTCAAGCCGTATCATGACTCAATCCTGAGCTCAATCAAGGGGCTAGTACAACACCATCACTTCATCTTGAGATAATCAACACAGTGGCAGCTACCACCAATCATCAAGGCTTGATTCGAAAAATTGCAGCACGCATGACGGCATTACGGCGCTTGCTTAATGCACTATCAACCACACTAGAAGAGGAGACAACTCAATTCTACAAAATCAATATCAGCACCATAAATCAATTATCAACTTGAATGCATTTAGGATGAAGCATTGAAAAAGCTGGAAGATCCAGCGTCATCAGGTTTTAACCAAATCAAATTCGATAAATTATAAGACATGGTCAGACAACAGCGGGTCAAACTGTCCATTAACCTTCTAATGCATGATTTTTGCGTACGAAACGCTCACTTTTACAATTTCAACTGACAATAATTACAAAATAGGCTAAGCTAGAAAAAATTTCCGTTTCAAAAAATATTACCCGAAGTGCATAGAATCGATATATAATCTATGATTTGACTTCTAAATTTGGAAAAAAGGTTTTCAGTTCTAGATTTGAATACTTAGGTAAGTGTGCCTAAAGTCATTGTTATGCAGTTGAGGGTAAAGGCAGATCAGCTTCAAGCTAGTAGCACACCAGTAACAACTTCAGAGAAAGTTCAGATTGCTCAGACTAAATTACCACTACCAAAGGTAACAATTCTAAATTTCAACGGCGACTACCTGACATGGCAGGAATTTTACAATCTATTTCACCAAAAGATAGACAAGCAGACATTGCCACTGGTTCAAAAAATGTGGTATCTAAAATCAAATGTGTATGGGGAAGCAGCAAAGCTCATCAGGCACTTGTCATTGACTGAAGAAAATTACAATGCAGCTTGGACGCTGTTGCAGGATCGGTACAACAACAATCCAGGTAGGTCAAAAAATACTAAATTACACGACACAACGAGAGAATGTTTGTTGGCTCTGAACAATCTCGGTGTGGAAACAACTTCTTGGGACCCACTCATATTGCATATATTTCATCTCGAGTTGGCAACTCTAACCGTCAACTTGCAATTTCTTTAGCTTCTCATATTTTGTGAAATTTTATTAACATAAATATTAAATTTTGTGCCGTATAAATTAATAATAACACTTATTTGTATGTATTATAGATCCAATTTCGATCTCAAATCAAAAAATTATAGACTATTGTTCTTTTGAAGCATTTTAAACATTCATATTAAATTCAGCTGCATCATTGGGTTAGACATAACCCAAAAAAAAAAAAAAATCAAATAATCATTTGTTCTTCAGTAATGACGAATTCAACTTGCTGTGGAACTTGCAATTCTGAGTGGAGCACATATGATGATTTTATCTCGTGCAATGGCTGCTCAATTATTTTTCATCAAAAGTGTGTGGGGCTGTCTCCCCGGATTGGAGACGCTTGCGTAGTTCTCTGCAAAATGGCTTCCTGTGGCTGTGTGAGAAATACAGAAAATTCTCTAGTGCTACTGTCCTACAAATGCTATTGGAATCTTTTTCATCTGCTGATAGTTTGGTAAAAAATTTTGCTAATTTTAAACATTCCAGTGCATTGTCGAATATTTTCGATGTGTTTCAAGTTATGAGTGCATCTAAGCCGCCGGTATCACCTGACCTCTCACTTCATCCGGTGCCTCTCGAAAAACGAGATCGTCTGCAAGATCGAAAATATCACAAATATTTCAGACTCCATTATCTTTAGTGGTTCCATCGGATCCTTCTGTGAGTACTGTTTCTTGTAACTCTATTAATGTGGTATCTAGCATAGAATTACTTCGTAATACTACGTTACCTGGGTTGGATACTAACAATCTAATGCCATCTATTGAGCTTAGTTCGTCTCTAAGTGCTACAACAGCTGCAAATGTTACACAGACTGATGTTTCTGGAACAGTTTCTCCTGCTATGCCTTCTCATGTTCTGGTTGTTCCTGGTACTGTTGCTGTTGTTGATGTTGATGTTGATGTTGATGTTGCTGCTGTTGCTGAAAGCCCTAAAAATGCTGTCCTGTGTCCTGCTACTGGGATTACTAATGGCTCTACTTCTTTAATTGTAGATAGTGTTTCGAGTCATACAATTTTTGGTCAAAACGAAAATTTTGAATTGGAAGCATTTGATCCGATAAAATGGTTCCATTTGACATCTTTCAACCCTACAGTCTCTGAAGATGACATTATTGAATATGTAGTTTCTCAAAGCAAACATAACACAACACAAATAAGCAATAATGGTTGCTTTAATAAAAACAGTGACGTGGTTTCCAAGACGCTGGGACTGTTTATTTGTTGACACTAGGTATTTCGTCTTATCTGCGTTCACTAAAAAACCCATTCGACTCGACTCTTTCGCTAATCTGGAAAATGCTGCACTGACTTCGGGCGTATTATGGCCAATAATATCGATATCATCAGCATATGCCAGCAGCATAATACTTTTGTAGAATATCGTGCCACTGCGTCTCAAATCAGCAGCTCGGGCGATCTTCTCCATCATTAGGTTGAAAAAGTCGCACGATAAGGAATCACCTTGTCTGAAACCTCGTTTGGTATCGAATGGAGGAGTGAGGTCCTTCCCGATTTTAACTGTGCTGCTGGTGTTGCTCAGTGTCATTCTGCAAAGGTGGATGAGCTTTGTAGCAATACCAAATTCAGACATGGTGGAAAAAAGATGATTCCTTATTGGACTGTCGAAGGCGGCTTTGTAATCGACAAAAAGATGGTGTGTGTCGATCTGTTTTTCTCGGGTCTTCTCCAAAATTTGTCGAAGCGTAAATATCTGGTCTATGGTGGATTAGGTCTAAAGCCACACTGATAAGGTCCAATCAGTTGGTTTACGATGGGCTTCAGTCTTTCACATAATACGCTCGACAGGACCTTATATGCGATATTAAGAAGGCTTATCCCATGGTAGTTGGCGCAAATGGGATCGCCTTTCTAGTGGATTGGGCAGAGCACACCGAGGTTCCAATCATTTGGAATGCATTCTTCCGACCATATTCTGCATAGAAGCTCATGAATGCATTTAAATAGAGCTTCGCCTCCATTCTTGAAGAGATCAGCAGGTAAGCCATCGGCTCCTGCGGCTTTGTTGTTTTTAAGCCGGGCTATAGCTTTCAAGACTTCACTATGGTCGGGCAGCGGAACTTCAACGCTGCCGCCCACAATTGGGGATTCCGGGATATCATCCCTATTGGTGGGATTGTTGTCGTCGTCACCATTCAGAAGTCTAGAGAAGTGTTCCCTCCACATCATCAGTGTACTCTGGATATCTGTCACTAGATTCCCATTTTCATCCTTGCAGGAAGAGGCCCCGGTCTTGAAACCATCGGCCAGGCGTCTTATTTTTTTGAAAAATGTTCTTACCTCGTTGCTGTCACCATGCATCTCAATTTTCTCGCACTCACGCATTTCCGCTTATCTTTTCTTTTGCCTGAAAATGCGTCTCTCTTCCCTCCTCTTATCTTTGTATCGCTCTTTAGCAGCACTCGTTACAACCGACTGCAGGGTGGCTTTGTAGGCGGCGTCTTTTTCTGCAGTGGCGTCGCGACACTCCTCGTCGTGCCACTGGTTTCGACGAGGGTGGTGATAGCCTGTAACCTCTTCAGCAGCCGTACGCATAGAGTGGGAAATGTGATTCCACTGCGCGCATATATCGTCGATCGGAGGAGTGCTTTCTTGAACAGGAGTGAAAGTCGAGTAGCGAAGTCCTCGCCTGTTTGTTTTGATTGCAGTTTTTCGACGTCTAGCTTTCTCTGTGCTGGATTGCGCGCATTCTTGATTGCGCACAGAATTGTACGGATCTTGGCTGCGACAAGTAAATGATCCGAGTTTATATTGGCACCACGGATCGTGCGTACATCTAAAACACTGGAAGAGTGCCTTCCGTCAATCAAAACGTGATCAGTTTGGTAACGCGTCTTTTGATCAGGAGACAGCCAAGTTGCTTTATGAATATTGAGATGCTTGAATCTAGTGCTACTAACGACCATGTTTCGCACTGCGGCAAAGTCAATTAGCCTCATTCCGTTTTCGGAGGTATTGTCGTGGCTGAACTTTCCCATTGTAGGACCAAAGATATTTTCTTTTCCCACCTCGGCGTTGAAGTCACCAAGCACGATTTTTATGTCGTGGCAGGGGATGCGCTCATAGGTCTCTTCAAGGCGCTCGTAGAAACTGTCTTTGGTCTCATCGTCTTTGTCTTCTGTCGGAGCATGCGCACATATCAGGCTTATATTGAAAAATTTTGCCTTGAAACGGATTATGGCAAGTCGTTCGTTCAAAGTTGTGAATCGCAGGACATGATGCCGTAGTCTCTTGCCAACTACGAATCCGCATCCAAACTCGTGCTTCTCCGCATGGCCGCATTTCTTGGATTGCAGTGATATCAGCCTTGTATCTTTCTAAAATATCTATCAGTTGGATAGAGACACCATCCCAATTAAGGGTTCGGACGTTCCAAGTGCATATCCGTAAATCATTGTCAGTTTTTCGTTTGCGGTAGTCGTCATCAGATTTGGGGATCATTTTTATCTTTATTCTTTTACGTTTTTTTGTTTTTTTTTTTACGTGGTGGGCTTCAAACCCAACGCACAACCCTTTAACGGTTGCCAGTATGCCGTTTCTAGAGGACAGCACGGAGAGTTTTGAGTCGACTTGAGACGATTTCGACATGGTTAATGCTGGCCTTAACGTGTTTGACCAGGTTGAGGCAGTCAAACACGTTACAATATGAAGATCGCCCCCATGACCCTCACGCGTTGCCTTGTGAGGATCGTCCTCCAACAAACCCTTCCATCCACCAAGTGTTTTTTACATCTTGGTGGCATCTATGTTAGTATTGATTTGGCAATACTCCACACCTTCCACAGCCCACAATGGCTACCCTCATTGTGACCAAGTGATTTTTACTTTCTTCACAATGATCGTACTAGTTCTGTTCGTTTTGCTTGTCACGAAATTCCGTGCGTTCAGTTACTCGTGGGATTTCAGTTTCGTCAAACATGGAGCGCAAGGAGAAACCTTAGCCATACAGAGTAACTAAAACGATAAATAAAGTGGCTTAATAACCACTGGAGAGTATTTGTGTGTTGAGCGTCTCTCCAAACGCACAGTAATTAGGTCCGGACAAAATAAATTCGTCATTTTATGATTACACATAAAATGGTCGCCTTGTAATTTTGTCCTTACTCCACTTTGGCGCAACTATATTTTTAGACCGCGACAAAGTTAATGTCTGCCGGACGAATCAAGTTGTCACCTGACCTCCCAGTCTTACAAAATACAGTCTTTGGTTGGGTCGTAAGTGGAAAGATTGAAAACGACCCTGAATCATCAGATACACTGAGTTGAGCTGTCTTTGGTGGTTAAGACAACATTGATATAAATTCCTCACTGGAGGAGGTGGTACAGCGGCTGTGGAAAATGGATGAAGTAGATTCGAATGGAAAGGGTTTATCGCTGGCAGATCAGCGATGCGACGAGCATTTCACTCAAAATGTTCGCATCAATGAAGAAGGTCGTTTTGTCGTTAGACTTCCTTTTTTGCAAAACACATCAGCTTTGGGAGCATTGCTAGAAATGGTTTACAGCAAATTCTTAAGTCTGGAACGTCAATTACTCAAAAATGATATGGTTCAGAATCAGTATATCCAATTCATGGAAGAGTACAAGCGATTGGGGCATATGAAGGAAGTAAATCTTGATGCTGGATTGGCTCCTAATTATTTCAGCCCTCATCATTGTGTGCTAAAGCCAGACAAGCATTACAACCAAATTACGAGTGGTATTTGACGCTTCAGCCAAACCACGTCTGGCAATTCCTTAAATTATTTAATGTACACAGGTCCAACAGTCCAAAGTGAATTGTTCTCCATAGTTCTTCGTTTTCGTTTGGCACTTTTTGCTTTCACTAGACATTGAAAAGATGTATCGGCAAATTTTAATACATCCAAAGTCTCAGCAGTACCAAATCATAATGTGGAAAAATCATCCAAGGACACCTATAAGATACTACCAACTCAACACGGTTACCTATGGAACTCGAGCAGCACCATATCTTGCCACAAAATGTCTGCAATTTCAGCAAAATTTCAGATCCTTCAGAACAATTTCTACTTTGATGATGGGCTTGGAGGATCAGACAGTTTGACAACGGCGATAGAAGCACAAAACCAACTCAGACACATCTTGGAAAAGCATGGCTTTAAGTTGCCTAAATGGTGTGCAAACCATCCAAAGGTCCTACAAAACATTCCTTAAGGTGATCAGGAAGTGGACTTAGATTTCAACAATGATAACAACGATTTAATCAAAACGCTGGAATTGTTGTGGCTTCCAAAAACTGACCACTTTTGTTTTAAAGTACGATTGGACCCAGTTAAGTTAGTTACAAAGCGAACGATCACCTCAGACTTAGCTAGACTGTTCGATCCATTGGGAATTGTTGCACCGGTGATAGTAACAGCGAAAATGTTTGTTCAAGAGTTTGTTCAGCTGACCCGGCGTCTCGACAGGCAATAATTCAAAGCGTTCCATCTGTCAAATTTCATTGTTGGCAATGAAAAAATTTCAATGGTGGGCATTTCATGTTAAGCAATAATCATTCTTAAAGTGCCGTCAAAAAACACAGTTCGCTGCGCTCGAGTGCTTACTCGCTTAGAAATGCCGTGCATGATTTTTTAAAATCCATTTTATTGATGTTTTCACTACCACGCTTGCAGAATTATGAAAATCCCCTCTCACACTGCAGAAGTGACAGTTCAAATGTCAAATATATTGCGGCAATGCATGGAAAGCAATATTGCTAACCATGAATTGCCAACCATGGCAATTGAGTGGTCTGATTGGCAATAATTGCCAATTGACAAATGGAAAGCAATAAATTATTGCCTGTGGAGACGCCCTGTGAATTACACACAAGATGGATAAAATTCCGCAGTAACCTAAGTGATTTGGATGATATGAAATTTTCAAGTCACATTTTGAAAGGAGACATTTCAAGGACAATAAAACTTCATGATTTTGCAGATGCATCAGAGAAGAGGTTTAGTGCCGCAGTATACATTCGTTCAGATTCAAGGGATGGAAGGATAATAGTGAATCTTCTGTGCGCTAAATCACATATACACATATGGCCAAAATAATAGGTGTGACCACAAAAAGAGCTATAAGTCAATAATTAAGTTGAAAACTCGGTGTTGTTTTGATTATTTAATTTAATTCGATTAAATAGAAATTAGAAAAATACAAAAAATTAAAATATTCCAGATAGTATGAGTTGAAAAATTCTCTAGTTTTAAACAGCCTGGATAAAATAATAGGTGCATTTACGGTGATAGGTTTTTACATTAAAAATACAGTAATAAAAGTTTAAAACTAAACTTAAATTAATTAGCGACGTTAGTAGCCTGTGTGGCCAACACTATTTTTTAGTAGTTTTTGGATTCTTCAGGTGTCCAAAGGTATGCTATTCCAAATCTCCTTGAATTTTTGCCATTGTTGCTCTTTGTTTTGGAAGCTGTAACTCGCCAACTGTTTCTTCAGTTCACCCCACAAATTCTCAATAGGATTGAGATCGGGAGATTGGCTTGGCCATGTCAATAGTTTGATGTTGTTGCTACGTAACCGCGCACTTACTAGCTTTGACGTGTGCTTGGAATCATTATCTTGTTGCAATTTCCGAATTATTGGCATTTGTTCTTCTGCAAACGGGAGCATAACGTTCTGCAATATATTTTTGTAATCCTCGGCGGTCATAGTGTTTTCAATGCGGTAAATAGGATCGATGACTTTCCAGGAAAAGCATCCTCAAACCATGATGCTTCCTCCTCCGTGCTTTACATTTTTTTTTTTTGTAAAGCGAACATCCCGACGAACGTTTCTTCCACAATCGTTACAAAACAAATTAATTTTTGTTTCATCGGTCCAAAGGATATTTTTCCATTTTTTGTCTCCTAAAGCACCACACCATTCCCTATGTGTTAAAGCGAATTATTTCCTCATCTGCAAAGTGTTTGTTCGTAGTAAAGGAAGTCAGTCAGTCAGTTTAATGTTGGAACAGAGCTGCTGCCCAATATATGTTTTAGGTATGCCTCAATCTTCCTTGTCCTTGTCGAAGTCATCTTTCCAATTCTTGGCAGAACTCTTGTCCTAATACTTGTCCAATTCTATACTCTTATCTTTGTCCTACTCCTTATCTTATTTCTGGTCCTAATCTTTGTCCAAATCTTTGTTCATATCCTTTTTCTAATTCTTATTATCGATGGCTTCATTCCAGAGTATGCTAAGTCTAGAAAGTGAATTTTGCAGGAGACGCGTTCAAAGTTTATTTCGAATTTCTCAAAAGCCGTATAAGATAGAAACTAAATTTTTTCGGGCTTAAAATCATACTTAAAATCGGTGTGTTCGACTTCAAAATTTTTTTTTGTATCAATCCGAATTAAAAACAAACAATCTCCTTGCAAACATGCTAAGTTGACTTAGCATACTCTGGAATGAAGCCAACGTTATAATCCTTGCTCTAATGCGTCCTTATTTTAATTAAATTTTTTTTTTTTTTTTGCTTTTGCATTTAACGCATTCTGGTTACTTTAATCAAGGGGTTTCCTGAGAGAGTAAAATTAAATTTAAAACTAGTAAGAAATGATCTTCGACTGGGCCGAAGTTAAAATACCCCCACGTCCACACCGAAGTATATTCAAAGTCTTAAGGAGTCAATAAAAAGTTTATTTGTAAAAAAATTTCGTTACAGTTTTAACAGAAAATATTCGCTTTTGTTTTTTGACATATCACTTTGTATGGGAGGTGGGTGTGGTTTTCACTCGATTTGGTTGAATTTCATACACAGAGTACATGTTATATATCAAAGTTCATATGCAAAATTTCAAGTCCATATATTATTTTTTGTGGGATTTAAAGAGATTTTACCTTTTTGATAAAGTCACTTTGTATGGGAGGTAGGCGTGGTTTTCATTCGATTGGATTGAATTTCATACACAGACTACATGTTACATATGTATCAAAGTTCATATACAAAATTTCAAGTCCATATATTATTTTTTGTGGGATTTAAAGAGATGTTACCTTTTTGATAAAGGCACTTTGTATAAGAGGTAGGCGTGGTTTTCATCCGATTTGGCTCATTTTCGAACTTGACCTTTATTTTTTAGATAAAAGCTTAAAGATTGATTTTCGTGCTGATAGCTTTAAAATTACGGCTGTAATCGTGATCACAGACGGACAGACAGACGGACATAGCTAAATTGACTCGGGTGGTGATGCTGATCAATAATATATATACTTTTCTATACCTGCCACGCCTCCTTATAGGCGTTACAAACGGAGTGACAAAATTAATATACCCCCATTTACGTTTTTTAAACGTGGGGGTATAATAAATTTTTACTAACAGCATAATTTTTATTTTATCATATTTGTCGTGCCTCATTTACACTCCAAGTAATAATTCTATGCAACGCCGTTGAATGGTTGATGAATTTTGGTTCTTGCAGCAGTATCGGAACAGTATGAATATTTTAGCTATTTTTGTCATGAGGCTATCGCACAGAGAAAAATTAAGAAAAAGCAACAACATCAACAATGTTACATAGCTCTGTTAAAATGTCTGATTCAATCTAGCATTCTACTTGTCCTTATAATTTTACATGCAAAGAGAGAAAGAGAGCAGCAATAGTATTTATTTGTAAATTTTTTTTTTTTGCAATTTCTCTCGCTTAAGAAAGGCAGAGAGATTCAAACTACAGCCATGAGTATGAGAATGCTTACATTTATTTTAAAATGTAATAATCACTTAATATATTAAATATTTTTGTTATTTTTATTATTCGGCACATCTGTGGCACAGTACCTTTCGAATGATGTAAGTTTCATTCCCTTTTTTTTATTATAAACTAGCAACTCTCCGCGGCTTTGCCCGCGATGTATCTTAAAATAAAGTAATGCATTTTTTGTAAAAAATTTGTCTTATTATCGTTTTAATAGGTTTATTTTTTCCATGACATTAATTGCAATCATGTAAGAATTTATGTATAAACAATGATTAAGCACAGACAATTTTATTTCGATTTAAGGAAACATGGCTCATAACCGGAGACATTACCCTACTTATTTAGCCATATTATTAAATGGTATGAAAATACATTTTATGCAATGCACTTCGGCTAATTAACACAATTTGTAGCTCAATTATATAAAACTCGTATTCGATAACGTGAATTGTTTTGGAAAGATATTGGTTTTAATAAGTCCTGACCTTTTAAAATGTAAATTTATATTTATGGAATGAATTAAAAATACTTTTTTATCACTTTCAATAAAATCAAATTAAGCTAAAATATTTTCATAGGTCTCATTTCAGTGACGAAATTATACACTAACGCTATGTGATGCCGTAAAAACATGCTAAAAAAGCCAATGCGCAGCTTCAAAGCGATGTAATTTGAATCGCATGGCGTTTCAATTTAAGCTTAAATTGTTACCATAAATTATGCACTTCTATTTTGCAGCTTAAGAATTCTGCACGCAGCTATTCAACATTTTGAATAGAAAAACTCTCTCTGAATTATGAAACATTCAAGCAGCAGCAACAAACGACACACTTGGAGAAAATGCTTTACATTTTAATTGTAGGGCATTCTGCTGTTCGCGAACAAAGAACTATCTCTTTCTGCTTCCATGCAGAGAATCTCATTTGTGAGCTTGAATTTGAATAAAAATAAATTATTTTTTTTCCTCATTATTATTATTTTTTTGTTTTTTTCATATATTTTTATATATTTTATATATACTTTTTTTTCTTTGTTATTCCTTTTAATTTTGAGTTAAAATAATTGGCTTGATTTTTTTCTAATATATCAGTTTCTTGATTTTTTTTTCTTTAGGTTTGTTGGCAACCCTTACCACTTACAGCCCTATTCTGCTTGTTAACTTAACAAGGAATTGTTAAGGAGCTCTTGTTAATGTTCTGGTTATGTAATGTAAATGTTCGTAGTCTGGCAAATCATTTACAATTTGAAAGCTCTGAAAAGCTTTTAAAGTTCACCACGCATGGTGAAAATGTAAATGCCTTAGATATAAAGCGTCAGCTGTTTTTATATTGCTCTTTTCTTGCTATTTTGATTGCTTATGTTTGTTTTTCTACAAGTAAGATGGAAAATGTTAAGAAATAAATAATTTACTAATTGTTTTCAATTGTTTTAAGTTTCAAAATTAATTTTTTTAATAGCCAAGCATTTTTCGAGTGTTTTTCAGTCTTTTAAATTTATTTTTTCTTTGATCTTCTTCAGTATCAATGCTAAAAAGAAGTAAAAAGTAAGAAATTATCCATTTTCTTTTATTTTATTTTATTTACACAGCATTTGTTTGGCTTAATACTGAACTATCTTTCGTTGTTAAGTTGTTTTCTGTCATTAACAAAATAGTAAAGAAAGGAGCTTTAAAATTATCACCAGAATACGAAACCTTAACAATTTGTTAATTTTAACTATTTTGTTAATGTGGTGAGCTTAGTTAAGCTGCCAGAATAGGGCTGTTAGTATCAGAGCTTAGGTCTGTAAATAAATATCGTTTAACATAACAATAGACTGTAGAGAGAGTTGCATTTACAGAGTTAACAGAGGCTCTTTAAACTGCTGAGAGTGTCTATAAATAAACATTTGTTAATATTTTAATGGTTTTGCTACAGATCCAAGAGCAAGACTTAACAGAGTAGGACTTAACAGAGGCTTACAAAAACAATCGACAGTGTCTATAAATAGACATTTGTTAATATATAACAATTGTAAGGTTTTGATATAGACTTCCGAGAGCCAAATTAATAGAACACAAGTGTAACAGAGCTTAACAGACGCTGCGTATAACAGTTTGGTAGGCAACAGAATTTTAACATAAATATGGAAGAAGTTATGTTTTACAGAGTTTAGTTAACAGATTGAGTGGGTGGAAAGTCAACACTAACAGTGTCGTCCAAGAAATAGAGTGGAGATACGAAAGAAGTTCGAAATTTTTAAACTGAGAGCAATTAACGGGTTGAATCCAGTCCACGCTGTTTCAATCCCAAATGCCCTAGTAAATGTCCCTACAACAACCTTTTTTTGATGCAAAAATATGAGTGCCGTGTGCAAAATTGAGTACCGTTAGCAAAAATGAGTGCCGTGTGCAAAAATTACGGGTCCTTTCAAGATTTTTGGATGTATAAAAAGGTAAACGGAGTTAATTCGGTCTCTTTTGTCTGAACTCGCTCTTGCCCGGAAAGTTTTACTTTAATTAGTCGGCCAAAAATAGTGAATATTGAATTGTTCAATTTAATAATATATTAAACTTAAAACTGACTAATTGAAACTTTAAATTAAGTGATCCTGAAAAAAAAGGAAAATAATTTTAATTTTTGACGTGACGAAGTTACGTTGTACTGCTCTAGTTTCCAAAAAAGTTGAAAAATGAATTTTTTAAAAATTCATTTGCGTTTCATTGAATTGTTACTCGCTTTGTATAAGAGCTATGATTAAAAAAATAGTATGACCATAAAGGTTAATTCTTTGACTATATTAAAAAAACAAAAAAAAAATTTAATACGGTATAGGGACGTAGTGGGAGCTGCGTAAGCAACGCAACAGAAACTTTGTTACATGGAATTATTACCCGCTGAGTATTAGTGCTAGGATTAAAAATACGATACGCCAATAAAGGCCTACTAGAAGCCCTCACAACAAAATTAGACAAAAAATTTCTGACATCATGGGGACGCTGAGAGAGCCGCTCAAAGATCGATAACGCAACATTCATGCAGCGGCGTTGCATTGAATTTTTACTCAATGAGTATATAACCTACGATAAAAGTTTCAAAAGGAAAAAAAAGTTTTTATACATGGCTTTACGATAAAAATAAAACAAAAATTCCGGCGTCGTCAGGTCGTGAATATAGCAGCTTATGTAACAGAAATGTAATATCGTTGCATGGAAATATTACACACTCAGGAGGAGTGCTACAGTAAATTTTGTTTTACGACAGCAGGGATGTGTTATTACGCTTCACAACTAAAATACAAAAAAAATTTTGTTGTCATGATTTCAGGGATGCAATCACATAATGCAGTAAAAATGATACAGCCATGAAAAAACGTTGCATGGATTTTTAACTCTGTGACTACTGGTGCAACGGTAAATTTTAAGGAACGAAAACAAAGGTGAGGTCTTCGGGCATATGACAAAAATAAAAAAAAATTTGACGGCGTGTCAAAAACCCTCAGGGAACCGCCTAATGTGACGCATATGCATCACTTTTGCTGGATTAATAGAAATTAGAGCACAACCAATGGGGAAGCAAAAAAAAGCTAAACGAAAAGCACCAACTCCAAATCCAACAACAACTCCAACACCAACACCAACACCAACACCAACACCAACACCAACACCAACACCAACACTAACACCAACACCAACACCAACACCAACACCAACACCAACACTAACACCAACACCAATACCAACACCAACATCAACATCAACATCATCAACATCAACACCAACACCAATACCAACACCAACACCAACATCAATATCAACATCAACATAACCATTAACATCAACATCAATATCAACATCAACATAACCATTAACATCAACATCAATATCAACATCAACATAACCATTAACATCAACATCAACATCAACATCAACATCAACATCAACATCAACATCAACATCAACATCAATATCAATATCAACATCAACATTAACAACAACAGCAAGAAACTTCGTCACGTCAAAACCTACGGGTGTGTCCACGGCACAGCCAACTATTTTTTTTTTCAATTTAATCATATTTTAAACTTAAAACTGACTAAGTGAAACTTTAAATAAAGTGATCCTGAAAAAAAGGAAAATAAGAAATACAACTTAAATTTCTCGAACTAAAAATTAAATGATTGTAAAACTAGTAAGAAATGATCTTCGACTGGGCCGAAGTTAAATACCCCCACGTCCGATGGGAGGTAGGCGTGGTTTTCATTCGATTTGATTGAATTTCATACACAGACTACATGTTACATATATATCAAAGTTAATATGCAAAACTTCAAGTCCATATATTAATTTTTGTGGAATTCCAAGAGATTTTACCGGTTTGATAAAGGCAATTTGTATGGGAGGTAGGCGTGGTTTTCATCCGATTTGGCTCATTTTCGAACTTGACCTTTATTTTTTAGATAAAAGCTTAAATATTGAATTTTGTGATGATAACTTGAAAATTACGGCTGTAATCGTGACGACAGACGGACAGACAGACGGACATGGCTAAATCGACTCGGGTGGTGATGCTGATCAAGAATATATATACTTTTCTATACCTACCACGCCTCCTTATGGGCGTTACAATCGGAGTGACAAAATTAATATACCCCCATTTACGTTTTTTAAACGTGGGGGTATAATATTAATTTGTTTTCAACACAATAAAAGTTACGCAATTTTTTTGTTTTTAAACTTATAAAAAATATATAAGCGAATATAAAAGCCACACTTTTTATTTTACCAAAATAAAGATCACCAAATTTTTAAATTTTGAATTAAAAAAAAAATAATAACGCATATTAGAATTATCCACGCCTGAGTATAAATTTTATTTAAATATTTACGTGGATAAATCAAATGTTTTCCTTACAACTCGTTTTTTTCCCGTATTTGAATTTTATTTAATTCACACACGTACACACATATTACATTCAAGCAAGTAGCAACAGCATCGCACACGTACACACATATTCCGACAAGCAGCAACAGCATCGCACTCTGTTCATGCAGTTTATTTCTTGCAGTTGCAGGTTTCTTATGTATAGTTCTCATTTAGTTATTGTTGCAAGAGTAATATAGCCTGGATGTTTGGTCAGTATGATTTGTGAGTGCGATGGGTGATGAGTGCGATGATGCAATTATGTAGGGTGGAGTGACAACTTGATATTTTCTCACAAATATCTTGCACTGGTTGTCATTTGCCTGCATATTTTGATTTATACATTTTTCTACTTTTTCCTGCTCTAATTTAAACTATTTTTGACGTTTGGACAAAAACTGTCAAAAATAGTATAAATTTGAGAACGAAAGAAATAAAAAAGAAACAAAATACATAAGGAAATCGCATTTGATGGATGCAGCTCGTGAGAAATATTTAAATATATTGCTTTTTAATTTCAATATTTTTATACAAATTTTCTTTAAATGCGATAGTTTTATTTTCAAATAGAAAATATTTGAAAGATATTTAAAAAATTCGTGCATAATTTTAATATATTAATATATTTTTTATTAATTCTGTTTAAATATTTTAATATTTTATTTAAATAAACAAGTATTTAAATAAATTTTAAAAATTTGCGTAGTCGATTTATGCAAATGCGTTACTTGTGCTAAAATGACTCCCTTTTTGGATAAATTAAAAAAGTTTTTGGATAAATTTAATATTTTTTCCCCTTAGTGTACGCAACATATAAAATAACTTACTTTGTTTGCAGAAGATTGTTTTTTAATATTTTAGAAAAAGTAAGACCTTATTGCACATCTGCAGAGCAAGGCCTTTCTATTGATACCCCATTTATGGAAATCCCATTTAAGGTATAGATTTGACGGTCATCACAAAAAAGCGATTGCGTAATAATAATATAGATTTTCTGATGGATACATGAGTGAATTCAAGAATCGCTTTATCTTGTCTAATTTGCCTTGTCTACAAGCCTCACACCAATTCGATATAAACTGATATTTTTTGCTACTTCACACGGTAAAGGAGCCGTTGATGGCATATGTGCTACCGTGAAGCGTTGTGTATGAAATGGAATCAAATCTAGACGCATACAAATTGAATCAGCAATTGACTTTTCAAACTTTGCAACTAAGGGCAACGGGCATACAAATATTTCTTGACAAACAAAAAGTCTAATTGACAAACAAAAAGTTTATGCTACTTGAAACTTGTTAACAGCCACATGGACGCTGCCTAAAAAAAATACCTAACCTACAAAATCAAAACTGCGTGAAGTTAAATTCGTAAATCCGACGCAAACTTAGCAAAGACACAAACCAATATTTCTTCTCTGTAAAAAGTTAAATTCGTACTTTTTTGCAAAGTACGAATTTAACTTTTAGTACGAATTTTACTAACGACACAAAAAAGCTAAATTCGTACTTCTATGCAAAGTACGAATTTAACTTTGAGTACGAATTTAACTTTGAGTACGAATTTAACTTTGAGACGAATTTAACTTTGAGTACAAATTTAACTTTGAGTACGAATATAACGAACGACAATACGAATTTAACTTCATTTGTAAGGAAATAACTTTGACATCGACTTGGAAACACAGAAAAGTTGAAAAGTTTATGAAACATTTTAAAATATATTATAAAATTAAAAAATATGCATAGAAATTATTAAAAGAGAAAATTTTGGAAATTCATCAACAGAAATTGAAATGTAGTGAAATGTTGTAGAAACATTTTAGCCACTTTAAATGAAAAGATTCTAATTTTCGAAATATAAACCTAGAATATGATTCATATTAAAGGACAGGTAATTGATGCACCTTTGCAACGATATATCATTCATATGTGCACACTCAAGATTTTGGCCAAAGGAAATTTTTGAAAAAGTATTGAAGTGTAGGCGAAAGGTACTAACTTTGAATGAAAAAATCCTTATATCAGAAATATAAACCTAGAATTATATGTAAACCACTGGACAGGTAATTGATGCACGTTTCCAACGAAATATCATTCATAAGTGCACACTCAAGATTTTGGCCAAAGGAAATTTTTGAAAAAGTATTGAAGTGTAGGCAAAAGGTGCTAACTTTGAATGAAAAAATCCTTATATCAGAAATATAAACCTAGAATTATATGTATACCACTGGACAGGTAATTGATGCACCTTTCCAACGATATATCATGTATAAGTGCACACTCAAGAATTTGGCCAAAGGAAATTTTTGAAAAAGTATTGAAGTGTAGGCAAAAGGTACTAACTTTGAATGAAAAAATTCTAACATCGGAAATATAAACCTAGAATGGTATGTATACCACTGGACAGGTAATTGATGCACCTTTCCAACGATATACCATTAATAAGTGCACACTCAAGATTTTGGCCAAAGGAAATTTTTGAAAAAGTATTGAAGTGTAGGCAAAAGGTACTAACTTTGAAGGAAAAATTCTAACATCGGAAATATAAACCTATATGTATACTTCTGGACAGGTAATTGATGCACCTTTGCAACGATATATCATTCATATGTGCACACTCAAGATTTTGGCCAAAGGAAATTTTTGAAAAAGTATTGAAGTGTAGGCAAAAGGTACTAACTTTGAATGAAAACATTCTAACATCGGAAATCAATTACCTGTGCAGTGGTATACATATCATTCTAGGTTTATATTTCTGATATAAAGATTTTTTCATTCAAAGTTATTACCTTTTGCCTACACTTCAATACTTTTTCAAAAATTTCCTTTGGCCAAAATCTTGAGTGTGCACATATGAATGATATATCGTTGGAAAGGTGCATCAATTACCTGTCCTTTAATATGAATCATATTCTAGGTTTATATTTCGAAAATTAGAATCTTTTCATTTAAAGTGGCTAAAATGTTTCTACAACATTTCACTTCATTTCAATTTCTGTTGATGAATTTCCAAAATTTTCTCTTTTAATAATTTCTATGCATATTTTTTAATTTTATAATATATTTTAAAATGTTTCATAAACTTTTCAACTTTTCTGTGTTTCCAAGTCGATGTCAAAGTTATTTCCTTACAAATGAAGTTATATTCGTATTGTCGTTCGTTATATTCGTACTCAAAGTTAAATTTGTACTCAAAGTTAAATTCGTCTCAAAGTTAAATTCGTACTCAAAGTTAAATTCGTACTCAAAGTTAAATTCGTACTCAAAGTTAAATTCGTACTTTGCATAGAAGTACGAATTTAACTTTTTTGTGTCGTTAGTAAAATTCGTACTAAAAGTTAAATTCGTACTTTGCAAAAAAGTACGAATTTAACTTTTTACAGAGAAGAAATATTGGTTTGTGGCTTTGCTAAGTTAGCGTCGGATTTACGAATTTAACTTCACGCAGTTCAAAATCAACACCACTTCGACACATCGAGTGATGGCAGCATATTGTCATCGCCTACTAAAGGTTCTAAATACATTAAAAACTAGTAAGAAATTATCTTCGACTGGGCCGAAGTTAAAATACCCCCACGTCCGAACCGAAGTATATTCAAAGTCTTAAGCCGTCAATAAAAGGTTTATTTTTAAAAACATTTTCGTTATACATAGTTTTAACAGAAAATATTCGCTTTCATTTTTTATAAAATCACTTTGTATGGGAGGTGGGTGTGGTTTTCACTCGTTTGGTTGGATTTTATACGCAAAGTGCATGTTATATATCAAAGTTAATATGCAAAATTTCAAGTCCATATATTATTTTTTGTGGAATTTAAAGAGATTTTACCTTTTTGATAAAGTCACTTTGTATCGGAAGTAGACGTGGTTTTCATCCGATTTGGTTGAATTTCATACTTAGAGTGCACTTTAAATATCGGAGCTCATATGCAAAATTTCAAGTCCATAACTATATTAATTTTTGTGGAATTCTAAGAGATTTTACCGTTTTGATAAAGACACTTTGTATGGGCGGTAGGCGTGGTTTTCATCCGATTTGGCTCATTTTCGAACTTGACCTTTATTTTTTAGATAAATATTGAATTTCGTGATGAAAGCTTTAAAATTACGGCTGTAATCGTGACGACAGACGGACATGGCTAAATTGACTCGGGTGGTGATGCTGATCAATAACACTGTGTGTAATTTTTTAAGTCATGGCAAAATAACCATATACGGACACCACTACGTGATAAAAGACTAAAAAAAAAGACCCGTGTCTCCCAATTTTTCCCAAAGTCATGCACTTTTTTGTTTATGGGCTGCCAAAGATTTGGTGCCTCGGTATCATTTTCGCAAAAAAGTGATCATTTTCTCGGGCTCATATCTTGCAAACCGTTCAGAATTTCGATTTACTCTCTGAGGCAAAGTTGTAGCTCTTGTCATAAAAAACAAAAATTGTGAACATATAAAATCACAAAAAATTCACCTTCCAGATCAAAATCGCAGAAAACTTAAAAAAATTCGATTTTTTTTTACCTTTTTCCCGTGTTCAGGTCCATAGGTAGCAAATCGTTCAAAATTCAAGGAAACAATCAACTACAAAAATTTACCTAAGATCTCAATAAACAAATTTCTAGAACATATAAACTTCCTGGGAATAATTCTTAACACCGTTTAGGTAGCGCTTAGGTAGCCGCAAAAGTGAAAAAAGTGACGCGGTGAAAGTTATATAAAGTGCTACAACATAATTCGTAGACAACAGTGGCAACTGACAGTTTTAGTATGCAGTGTGAAAAAATTGATTTATTTTGCTACGTTTGCGTTCATCAAACCAGAAAAAAAAAATCTGCAAAATTTCAGAAGAAAAGAATCTTTTAACTAGTGAATTCAAAAGAGCATATACATTGTTTTTCGACGAAGTGGACTTGACCGGTGAAAATTACACACCAATACAGTCGCCAATGTTAAACCAATCTCATGGCATGATTGAGTGGAGGCAGAGGTACTATGAAGTATTGTAAGCCGGTAAACTGGATTAATCGCCCAGGTGATCATGATGCAACCAGTTGCTATGCATTTACTATGCATGCGTAAATTACACATGTCGTCTAAATCGACATGCTGAGAAGAACAAAATTTATAAAGCAACTGCAACAGCCACACTACCAGTGCTTGCACCTGAAAATTTTGTATCACCAAGGCCGTCAACTCCAGATCGTACTACAGAATTTACAGCAATGAGTACAGCAAGTGGTGTTACTTATGAAGATCCATTTGATACCGATTATGAGCCCCAACAGGGAAGAGATGGACCACAACTAATAACACAAATGGAAATGGATTTCATTGTGGCCATATTGGGATTATCGCAGCGACTTGCAATATTTTTGACAGCTTTTTTAAAGCAAAGAAAACTCACACATGCTAATGTTAACTCTACGGCGTACCGCAAACGACAAGCTGAATTTCAGATGCTCTACACTCTAAATGATGACAATTCGTTCGCTTACTGCAACGATATAAAAGCTTTGGTGGTAAAAATGGGAATGAACTACATCGCTAGTGAGTGGAGATTATTTATTGATCGTTCTGTTTCAAGCTTGAAAGCAGTGTTGTTGCATGTGTCGAACCGAAAACCTTCCATTCCGCTAGCAATGGGTATCAACATGAAAGAAAGCTATGAAAGATATAAACATTGAAAGATATAATGGAAAAAATCAAATATTACGAAAATAAATGGAAGGTTTGCTGTGATTTGAAGGTCATCAACATTTTGCAAGGGATCATCGATAAGGTCGGCTTCCCAAAATTCTTTTGTTTTCTTTGTAATTGGGATTCACGCTCACCTCTGAATCAATTCCAATGTAATTCGTGGAGGCCAAGAGGAAGTGTGGATGAACAAATACAACAACATAGACTGAAGAATGCACCTTTAATTGACAATACTCAAGACATCTTGCTGCCACCGCTCCTCATAAAATTGGGAATTGTTAAAAAATTCATCGAAGTGGCCGTTGTAAATTGTCCAAACGCATTCGACTATTTAAACTAAAAGCGTTTTCCCAAAGCGTAGCGATGACAAAATTAAAAAAGGTATTGTAGTAAATTTAAAACGAATTTTTGTTCACCTAATTGTACTATTTACACTATGTTAATGTTTTCTTTTCTGTCTTTATTTTTTGTTTTCATTTAACAGGCGTACTTAATGGCCCTGACATTAGAAAGCTATTCAAGAGCAACTTTGATTCATCGCTTGATGAAAATCATTCAATGGCATGGATTTACCTTCAGCGTGTACGCACCAGAGTCTTGGGAGGGGATCGAGACGCGGAACCGGAAGCAAGCGAATGGGTGAAAGAAATGCTGCATTATTTTGAGATAATCGGCGCATCGATGACATTAAAGCTGCATTTTCTTCATTTTCATTTTGACGATTTTATCAAACAACTCCCTACCGAATCCGATGAGCAAGGAGAACGGTTTCACCAAACCACAATGCCCATGGAAAAACGGTACAAAGGCAAAAACCTCGACGCATTGCTTGCAGAGGTATGTTGGTGGAGTCACAAGATCAAGAAGAAAGAGCTGATGATGGAGGGCAGTCTGGAAGCAACGTGCCTGTGGACACCATAAGTTCTGAATCAGAGTCAGATTCGGACGACGATTTGGATCCACAACTTAAGAGAGCGCGATTTGCAAGTCCAGGGCCATCAACATTATAAACATAATACGAATACTTTTTTTTAATATTTTTGTAATAGATAGCATAGTATCTCAATGTTGAAGTAAATAAAAAACAAATGAAATTAAAAAACGGTGTTAAGAATAATTCCCAGGAAGTTTATATGTTCTAGAAATTTGTTTATTGAGATCTTAGGTAAATTTTTGTAGTTGATTGTTTCCTTGAATTTTGAACGGTTTGCTACCTATGGACCTGAACCCGGGAAAAAAGGGAAAAAAAATCGAATTGTTTTAAGTTTTTTGCGATTTTGATCTGGAAGGTGAAGTTTTTTTGATTTTATATGTTCGCAATTTTTGTTCTTTATGACAAGAGCTACAACTTTGCCTCAGAGAGTAAATCGAAATTCTGAACGGTTTGCAAGATATGAGCCCGAGAAAATGATCATCTTTTTTGCGAAAATGATACCGAGGCCCCAAATCTTTGGCGGCCCATAAACAAAAAAGTGCATGACTTTGGGAAAAATTGGGAGACACGGGTCTTTTTTTTTTTTAGTCTTTTATCACGTAGTGGTGTCCGTATATGGTTATTTTTTTTCGTGTTGAACTGTGTAATATATACTAGTATCGCCTGTG
Organism: Pherbina coryleti; assembly: GCA_943735915.1. NCBI lineage: Eukaryota > Metazoa > Arthropoda > Insecta > Diptera > Sciomyzidae > Pherbina > Pherbina coryleti. The sequence continues at coordinate 89,103,622 of OX030950.1, read as the reverse complement.
GCCGAAATTCGGCCATCTGTTTCTATAAGGTAACGAAACTCAAGTTGTTTCTCACATAATGAATGGTTATTAAATTGCATTTAAATTATTAATGTTTACCTTGAAGCTATGATGAAAATTGTGGTAAAGGACAAAAAAGGAAGCATATATCAATCAATAACAAAAACTTATGCAACATATAATCTATATATTAATAGGCAAACAAAAAGTTTGTGTTCCCTTTTTTTCTGTGTTACCTTCAACATATTCACATAATACTTATATCGATGGATAGGTATTTTCGAGTAGATTTGCACAACATAATTTTTATTTGAATATGTTGTCATTAAGATAGGTAAAACTGAGCAAATGTAAAACACTTTTTTTACCAATGGGACAATGAGAAACTACAAAGCGACAAAGCTCTGTTGAACATTGCTGCTGTAGCTTTCAAAAGCAAGAGTAGAATGCGGGAGTGACGCAAACCATGGTATAATAATACAAGGTAGTATTGACAGTTGCTTGGGAAACCAGCATCTGTCAAAAAAAAGTCAAGAAAGAGAGCGTTCAATTATGCTTCTGTTTTCGCCATTGTTTATATTTCAGAGCTTGCAAATAACCACACATTTGATAACAAAATATTGCATATTTTATTTTATTAATAGTGAGTTATTATTACTAGAACGAAGATAATTTGTTAACTTAATGTTATTAAGTGCAAACATAAAAAAAATGTTGAAAACGTTTACGTGCAGCAACCTCAGCAGCTGCAGTTGCATGTGGACGAAATTGAAGAAGTTTTCAATTAAAAAAAGCTGAGTACCATTATTGTTGTGGTTGTTGTTGCTTTCTCTTCATTTCTCTCAGCGTTAAAAAAATAGTTAAACTGCTGCTTGCTTCATATAACACTTGACGCCAAGCCATTGATAATTGTTTGTTTTGTTCAATACTTGGTGGTTTATTTTGAGATGACGCTGCGACAGAGGCCGCTGATGTTCAGGCTATGGGTTGGTGCGTTCAGAACAGATTTATCTGGAACGCCAAACTTTTGTTATGACGACCTGTTTTTTCGCATGGTCAACTGTATGTTGCCGCGAGTCGAGTTGGATCGTTCGAGTTTCTGTTATTGATGGACAAGGGCATTTGGCTGATGAAAGGGTGTTTACAAAAAATATAGTTTATACTGAAATTTTAAGTCATTAATTTATTTATTTAATATGGAATTATCATTTAGCTTGATTTATTTGTTATACTTTTCAACCGTTTATTTACTTTTACTTACTTATTTACTTTAATTTTAATTTATTTATTTACTTTAAATGAATATTATATGTTGAATAAATTTTTGTTATTGACGCATATATGCTTCCTTTTTTGTCCTTTACCACTATTTTCCTCATAGCGTCAAGGTAAGCATTAAGAATTTCCATGCAAATTAAGATCAATTCATTATGTGAAAAACAACTTGAGTTTCGTAACCTTACAGAAACGGATGGCCGAATTTCGGTCACAGGCGATACTAGTATACATTTAAAGTAAATAAATAAATTAAAAGTAAAGTAAATAAAGTAAAAGTTAATTAACGGTAGAAAAGTATAATAAATAAATCAAGATAAATGATAATTCTCAAGACAATAGAAGCAAGCAGCAGTTTTTTGTTTTTTTAACGCTGAGAGATATTAAGAGAAAATAACAACCACAACAACAACAACAATAATACTACTCAGCTCTTTTTAAGTAGTGTTTGCGTCACTCCCGCATTCTACTCTTGCTTTTGTAAGCTACAGCAGCGATGTTCAACAGAGCTTTGTCGCTTTGTAGTTTCTCATTGTCCCATTGGTAAAAAAAGCGTTTTACATTTGCTCAGTTTTACTTATCTTAATGACAACATATTCGAATAAGAATCATATTCTGCAAATCTACTCGAAAATACCTATCCATCGATATAAGTATTATGTGAATATGTTGAAGGTAACACAGAAAAAAAGGGAACACAAACTTTTTGTTTGCCTATTAATATATAGATACTTTTCTATACCTACCACGCCTCCTTATGGGCGTTACAAACGGAGTGACAAAATTAATATACCCCCATTTACGTTATTTAAACGTGGGGGTATAAAAATTGTCTTGGAATCAAACAGTATGAAAATTTATGATTTTTTTTTTCGTACATGTCCAAAAACGCAACCATCAGGGACACCGTACGCAACCGAAATTTCAATTTTTATAATTTTTGTTTAAAATTTTCAACTAATTTAAAATAAAATATTGAATTCTGTACTATTTGCACTTTTTATACAAATAAAATTTCATAAATTTCATCCTCTAACACATATCCGAAAATCATTCAAATCGGCGTCTGACACTTGGGGACCTTTCCTTGTAAGTTGATTTAGTCACTCAAGTGACTAAAGATTAAAAATATATACGCTAAGCTAATGGTACTATTCAAATGGTTTTTAATATGTAATTTAATTGAATTTTTCAATAAAAAAAAAATTTAACGAAATATATTCAAAAACAACGGAGTAATTTGCATCGAAATTATTGAGTAATAATAATTACTTATGAGTAAGAATTTGAAAACGAAATTTTTTGTTTTTTGAAAAATTGTAAGCAAAGCAAAGATTTTTGTGCTGTTGCTATTTTTCAGCAAGCAATTCAAATGATTAACTGAATGACTGAAGCAGCAAACGACAGCCATGGTCTTATTGCTTGCTCATCAAGCACAGCAAAAAAAATTCGAATTTAGCCTGCAAGAACTTGAGCGACAGAAAACTAAAGCCAAAGCAAAGCAAACCAAAACAACAGCTAACTGCTGGCAGTTGCTGCAATGCTTTCGAAGCATTTCATACAGTAAACTGCTTAAGCAAAAACCTACTGCGCAGTAAGCTAAAGCAAAAGTAAATATCTGTTATTGCTTTTACGCATTTGCTATTTGCTTTTGCGTGGTTGCTTACAAGTTATTGACTAAGTATTTGAAAACGAAGTTTTTTGTTTTGCTGAAAAATATGTAAGCAAAGCAAAGATTTTTGTGCTGTTGCTATTTTTAAGCAAGCAATTCAAACACTGATTAAAATACCCCTACGACTGAATTGAAATATATTCAAAGTCTTAAGCAGTTAAAAAAATGTTTATTTGTAAACATTTTCGTCATAGTTTTAGCAGAAACTATTCTCTTTTGTTTTTGATAAAGTCACTTTGTATTTGGTTGAATTTCATACACAGTGTACATGTTACATATCAAAGTTCATATGCAAAATTGCAAGTCCATATATTAATTTTTGTGGAATTTCAAGAGATTTTACATTTTTGATCAAGTCACTTTTCATGGGAGCTAGACGTGGTTTTCATCCGATTTGGTTGAATTTCATATTCAGAGTGTATATTAAATAGCAAAGCTCATATGCAAAATTTCAAGTCCATATATTAATTTTTGTGGAATTCTAAGAGATTTTACCGATTTTATAAAGTCACTTTGTACGGGAAGTAGACGTGGTTTTCATCCGATTTGGCTCATTTTCGAACTTGACCTTTATTTTTTAGATACAAGCTTAAATATTGAATTTCGTGATGATAGCTTGAACTTTACGGCTGTAATCGTGATCACAGACAGACAGACGGACAGACGGACATGGCTAAATCGACTCGGGTGGTGATGCTGATCAAGAATATATATACTTTTCTATACCTACCACGCCTCCTTATGGGCGTTTGAAACGGAGTGACAAAATTAATATACCCCGTTTACGTTTTTTAAACGTAGGGGTATAAAAAAAACTTACTCTACATTGCCGAAGAACATCCACGGTTCATAAACAGAGTGAAACATACATAAAAAAAAAAAAGGAAAAATAAAAAGACTCGATTCTTTAAGTTTGTAACCTCTAGCTCACCGGCGAATTATCTAAAAAGTAATTCCAAAATTTTTACGGGACAGACAACTCAAGTGGATAAAAATTGGCTCTAAAATTACGCTCTTTTATAGGACAGACAAATCAAGTGAAGCTAATAAAAACGTGATAACCTATAAGAAAAACTATAATAAACAGAATTTGGCAGTACCGTGCATTAAAACGTCACCAAAACTGAATATATCTCAAAAAAAAAAAAAAAAAAAAAAAATGTAATTATGGTTGACCTAAAAAAAAATTTGTATATTTAAAAAACAAATAATCATGTACCTATAATTGTGAAAAAGCAGAAATAATAAATTCGTAAACCAAAAAAGGACCTCTATCTAGTTCCAGCGTCATCATCGTTGGACAACGGGGGATTCAACAACAAGGGAAAAAAAAACGACAAATGAGAAGAAGAAAAAGATATCGCGGTATTATTTAATATTTTTCTAATATTTAATATTTTTTATATTATATAAGCTTAAGTTCTCATTTTATTTGTCACTTATACCAAAAAAAAAACAAAAAAAAAAAAATGCGCATACGGATAAGATAATTATTTTTGCTTAATGTATGTAAGTTATTTTTTTTTTTACTGTTCAGTTATTACTTATAATATATACATAGATACATTCCATTATTATATAATGTTCACAAAAAAATTTATTATTCAATATAATTTCTTCCGCAATTGAAGTCCTAAATCACTACTACATGGCTTATTAATTAAAAACCCCAGCAGGTCACCCTACTGATTTTTGAAAAGTGAAGCTTATCGTTTTTTTCTAAAAACCCGGATTCATTGCCGATAAGCTAAGGTTGGGTTGGGCATATGTGGCAATTCTATCAGCCACCAACTCGCTTATCAAACGCGATTTTCTTACTTTCAAAATATTCTGTTACTTCTTTTTTTTCTATACTTCCTTTTTATTTCTTTTACTTCTCTATACCTTTTCCTCTATTTTCTTCTAATTAATTTTTCTTTTTTTTCTGGGATATGAAGATTCCCCTCTCTTTTTTTCTGGCATGTGCATGAAATTTTTTTTTTCGTTGACGGACTGAGGTCAGCACGCGAGGCAGAAAAATATCCACCCCGCCACTGAAACCTAGCCGACAAAAACCACAAGCATGCACACTAGGGTGGCCCTTAACTGTATGCGATATTTTTTTTTTTATAAATTGAATATGTGCGGTGCCCTCGTTTGTTTCTTATCATGCCAAAATTATATTCTGAAAATTTCAGGAAAAAATATTAATATTTAGACGTGCCGCAAAGCGAAACTTCATTAGAAATACACATTCATATTGAAAAAATTGTTGTTTTTCAACAATAATTAAAATTAAGACAATTTTGTGTGATTTTTAAATCAACGAAACAAAATATCGCATTAGGCATTTAATTTATTTTTCCAACGTGCTATCATTCGTCGAAAACGGTTGACTAATACGAAAATTACATTTTTATTGTTTTTAAAAAATATTTTTTTCCCGAAAACAAATGAAGTTAATGCAATTAATTTTTTTTTTCAATCTTTTATTGGCGCATGAGCATAAACATTTCTTTCCAAAGAGATATTATGTGTCGAAATCGGGTAAAAAATGCGAAAACTCAAAATTTTTAGTGAAGCAAAAAGCTATTTTTAAAAAATACTTTTTTCGAAAATACATAAGTAAAATCAATTATTTTGAAAAAAATTATGTTTCTAATTATAAATTGTATAAAGTTTGTACGTTTCTAACACAACAATAACCACATAAAATTAAATCTTAATCAATACATTTATTATTTTATTTTTTTTTTTTATTTAAACTTAACACCGTTTATTCATAATTGTTTTTACTTTAGTTATTGCTCGTAGGGCCAAAATAAAATTTCACGACTGTATCCTGGATATTTCTTACGATAGTCCCGGATAATCATTAAATTCTCAATCAAATAATGAGAAATACATATATACTTTAAGGAGATAATCCTGTTGGTTTGTGTTCTTAGTTAGGAGGCTATTAAAATCAGTTATTAATTTAACCGCATGTTAAGCTGTGTCGTTCAGTAATTTAAGAGAAGTAATGATTTTCAGAACATCAGTGTAGATTAGAACAAAGGAAATCTGTTCCAATTTTGAAACGTTGGGAAAATTTCATTGATGATGGTGATAAAAAGTCTCAAAAAGTCAAAAGAAGATGGTGTTTGTATATCTTCTTTATATAAAAATACTTCCTTTCTGCTATCACTTTCAAACTGGTCATCTTCCTGGATTTTTTTAGCCATGTCAACTTTAATTTCTGTTGGAATACTTTCATCGAACAACACAAAAGGAGGAGAAAAGGTACATTTGTCTATCTGGGTAGTACTAATTCTCATGGAAACTGTAATTCATATGATATTTTTCCTGTGCTCTTTCTACATTATAATACTCGTAAGATCTCAAATAATAAAGCTAAACCAATTTTTAATTATTTTATAAATCATACTTTTCTCCCGCTTCTTCTCCTCGAGTTTGCGCTTCCTCTGTTTTTCTTTTTTTTTCCGAATAAGTTTGAGCTTCTGCCATGCTCTTAAGACGTCAATCATGCAACGTCAATCATGCAACCGGGTCTTCCATTTTCTCTCTGGAGTAGTAAAAACTGGCTGTCTTCCTCTATTCGGATTAGGTTCAGAACGTCCCTGTGTGAAATATCAAATAGATTGTAAAATTCATCGCAGATTAAAGTCTCCTTAATTTGTTGCTTTTCTGTTGTGCGTTACTGACTTCTTTGAAAATTTTTCGAACATTTGTTCAAATCTAACAACTTTTGAACACATCGATGGGGGAACTCTGTTAGGTATGCTTGCCTTTTTCCAAAAATCTATGCAAGTTAAGATCACCCTTTATTCAATAAGTAAATTGTAAATGTAAAGAAAATTGTATCTTAAAGATTCAATAATGGTTTTGTCTTAAGATTCTTTTTCTTAAGCTTAAATTTGTTATGTCAGCAAATATTCTGGCTGATGCAATATTTCATCTTGTGATGAAATACTTTTGTTTATAATAACGCGATCAAGCCATCCTCAGTTTTGTTTATATTAAAAGCCTTTAAATAAGAGAAGAACTGATTTTCACAGTTAGGTTTTTAGTCCAGCTCAGCCAGTTGAGTTCCTAGAGCAGGCCTAATCAGCGAAATGAATAAAAGGGCCAAAGCCTAATTAAGAAAGATTATCGCCTGATTAAAATAAACAACAAAATACATTAACAACAACAAAAGCGTACATGTTAGCGTCACCACCATTGACGGCAACCTATTTTGTTGCTTTTTGCAAGTGCAAAGAAAGTGTTGATAAAAAAAATTCCAAAAACAAAATACAAACGCGACAAGCATGCGTAGCAGGACACGAGATCGTCTGAATTTCTATTCCACTAACAAAACACACGCACAACAACAATGCTGTATGTTTGGTGGTCGCGCCGCCGTTTCGATGCGTATGTTGTTGTTGTTTGTTATAGTTAATTTTCGCAAGTGCATTTCGTCGTAAATTTGGCGCAAGCAAAATGTGGGTTTTGTTCAATGGGCCAATTATTACAACAAGGGCCACCTTCGTGATTAGGCCTGTCCTAGAGTGTTTAAGTGAAGTGAATAAAAAATAATAAACTTTTTTAAAAACACAAAAAGTACAAGTGTTCAATTAATTTGCATTCTTCTATAGTAAGACTTGCACTTGTATTCAAAGATAATTTCACTGTTTTTATCTTAAAAAATAATACTTGAAGGACATCTATGTTAGAAGGTCACCAGTGCTTTCACTTTTAGTAGATTCAATTAAATATATTTTTTGTTTTAAATGTAATAAGTTGATCGGTTAAACATAATTGTAGAGCGTTAGTAAAATAATTTTCGAAAAAAATTAAAATTTTTTTTTCGCTCGACAAAATAGTTATAGTTTTCTCACTTTGTAGTCAATTTCAAAGGATGGTAGCTCGTTTGAGAGATAATGTTATGTAAAATACGATATTATGTTGAGTAGATTAGAAAAGAACATTAAATAGTATTCATTTTAATTATTGTTGGAAAAAAAACGATTTTTTCCAATATAAAGGCATATTTTGAATGAAGTTTCGCTTTGCGGCACGTCTAAATATTAATATTTTTTCTTGAAATTTTCACAATATACTTTTGATATGATAAGAAAAAAATGAGAGCACCGCACATGTTCAATTTCTAAAAAAAAAAATTTAAGGGCCACTCTAATGCACACCCTTCTGCTTCTGTGTCTCAACACCTAAATGGCCAACCATAAAGAAAAATCCTTGTAGGTTCGTTACAAGCTGCAAGCAATAACAGCGTCGAAGCCAACCAACAAATCAATGCTTGCAAGAAAATAATTTAATTTTTCAATAAAATATGAATTTTACTACCAAACTATTCATCTTAGATGCACGTCACCATCGACTTTTTTGTTTGAATCGGCAAGATCATTCATTTGTCCATATATCATATTCACTTATCTTTTACGGTTTAAGCAGAAAATGAAAAAAAGCGCCAAATTTTTCCAAAAATACCGAATTTTGTCAGTTTCTCAGCCAATAACTTCTAAGCTTTGAAATATTTCAAAATTTTAAGTATACGGTGTCAATCTACAATTAATTACGATTTGAGTAGTGAAAATTTCATTTAAATCCGTTCAGCCGTTCTTGAGTTTACTTGCATCAACGCCAAAAAGGCAATATTTCAAGTTTCATTTTTATATAATAGTAAGATATTAAAAAAGTGTACCACAACATTCGATGTTTGCATATTAATATATAAGATAAGATGATGATAATAATATATATAACTAGCCTTTTCTCGGCGCGCGTTGCTGTAATGTATACAATGTATACAACAAAATGTATACAAATGCAGCGGAGATATTTGAATCGAAAGTCACAAAATTAAATTTCTGATTGTTTTTTTCTCATTATTAAGCAACGATGTTGCATTAAATATATCGTTGTAGTAAAATTTTTCATAGTTTTCAAGTTATGTTCATGTTTTTGATGTCAAAATAACGGAAATTTTTTTAATTTTATATTTATTTTATATTTTTATATATAAATATTTTATATTTTGTAAATATCTAAATATGTAACCTAAGAAAACAACTAAAAATATGCGATTTTGTTAAAAATTTGTACTACAGCACCATCTGGTATCCAAGGTGGGTCAAAAAAGATAGTTCTAAAAAACTCATCGAACCTGAAAACTACTATATACCAATTTTTATTCTAATCGCATGAGCGGTTTGAGAGTTTTAGGTGGTTTTGTAAAAAATTTATACTATAGCGCCCTCTGGTGTTCAAGATAGATCAAAAACGATAGCAGCAGAACACTCAACGTACATGAAACCCACTGTATACCATTTTTCATTCTAATCTTATTAGCAGTTTATGAGTTTTAGGCAGTTTTGTAAAAAATTTGTACTACAGCGCCCTCTGGTGTTCAAGGTGGATCAAAATTGATAGCCCACAAACACGCACCGTACCAAAAAACTTCTATACACAAATTTTCATGCTAATCGGATGAGTAGTTTAGGAGTCTATTGCGGCCTTACAAACATAAGCTCCTTTTTTATATATATAGATGAAAGAGTGTGAGAGAAGGAAATAGAAAAAAAAAAATTATAAAAAAGAATGTCTGGTCTAATTTTTAAGCAAAAATTGAATATTTTAGAGTTTTTTTGAAAACAATATAAGAAATTGAATTGGTGAGATAACGGTAAATTTTTTCTAATTTCTCCAACGACATTTAATTAAACTTTCAGACAAAAAAATTTAATGAAATCGATTGAAAAATAGCTGAGATATTTGCTTGCAAAATCAAAACTTGAAATATCAATTGATTTTTTCTCATTCTGAGGCAATGACATTGCTTTAAGAAATGCATTGCATGGAAAAAATCTACAGTTTTCGAGATATCAAAATAATATTGATGTCAAAATAACGGAAAATTTTTCAAAATTTACTATTTGTGAGCAATATATATTGACACTTGAAGAATGATATATTACCAGATTGCGCATTGCGCATGTCGTCCATCTTTGTTATGAAGTTGGCTGCGAAAAATCGTGACGTAGCTCGGGTTTGTCAAAGTGGCTGAATGTAAACGTAGTCAAAATTTATTTATAGGGGGTTATTTAGTTGTAAAGATGAAAAAACGTCGACATTTTCTTATTGAAACTTGGCGACTTGAAATGGAATTAATGTCATTATAAATATTTTTATAAATAAATTAAAGTATATATATTTTTCAGTACTATTTCTTAAAAAAAAAATGCACGTATAATAGGGGTGTGTTCTCGCATTCGCACCGCTTCACACAAAAAGCAGCTACGTTGCTTGATGTGTTTGACAGCACTTGTATTGCTTCTTTCTTTTCATTTTGTTTTCATGTTCTTCTTGTTTGCTATTTCGTAAAGACTTAGAGCCGCCGCACACTACAGACTTTTAGTCGGCCTATAGTTTGATTTGTTTTCATGTGAAAATGGTGCATGGTTGAATAAATAAAGTTGTCTCAGGCTGATAGAAAAAAGCAAAAAAGCAAAGCAACAACAACAACTTTATTGGCCTTACATGTTATTAATTTTCGCTTTAAGATTTTGTATGACATGTCAACTTCGATTTGACATTTATGGGAACTCGCTCTCACCCATGCGAGAACCTTATTTATTCAACCATGTGGTGTCTTATGGAAGTGCGCACACCTAACGATCGAATCAAACCCAGCTAAAAAATCAAATGGGAGGTCAGATTTCCACTTGATTTTAAAGTCTGGCAGGTATCTGCAGACTGCCAAGTGGGTATGGCGTGCTATGTAAGTCCTCACACTAGCCGATCAAATAGTTTGCCAACTGGTGGATATTTTGTTTGTTTTTGTTGTAATTTTATTTTTCATTGAAAAGTGCTGCATGCCATCTGTCAAAATCTATTGCAAGCAATGGAAATATTTCATGGATGGGTTTTTGATGTTGTGCTATTTCATTTTTAAAATGGCGCCGAACAAATTAGTACGCTGCTCGCGCGCGCTTGATGCTTAAATCAGTGGTGTCGTGGCAGTGAGCTAGATTAAAAATTAAAAAAAAAAAATTAGATCTTCGATGACGATGAAAAAATTAAAAACAAAAACAACATGTTTTAATGTAGTCCTTAAAAAATAAAAAACAAGTAAAATTGAAAATGTCACAATAAAAAACTAGCCACCACTTGAGTGTGCGCTATTAGAAAATACCAACAAAATGTACACAGCATCAATAACCTTAATATCTTTCGACGCGAGCAAACAACAACAATGCTATGCACACTTTTTTTTCTTGCTGTCACAGCGCGATGCGCCGACAGTCATTTCTTCGAGCTACAACAAACACTGAAATATTGAAGTTGTTGTAAGTGAGTTAAAAGAGCTAATTGAGCTATGGAATTTACAACTCTGCTTTAAATCAGCCAGTATAATTTTATTATTTTATAAATTTCTTCTCCACGCCACTCCATTTTCAAGAACTTCATTCAATTTTTTAAATTTCTACACCTAACTTCAATCTCTTAAATTTTTGCAGTACCTTTAATTTTCAGCACATATAAAAATGACTGCCAAACAAGAAAAATTACAGCTCATTGTCAAATTCGTGTTGGCAATATATGTCTTGCAATATTCGGCGATTTCGGCAATTGAGTGGTCTTCATTGGCAATATTTGATGTTTGACAGATGGTATGCAATGAATTATTGCTATTCGAGACGCCTGGTTACATAATAATCTAATAAAAAATTGTTTAATATTCATACCCGCACCAAAATCAACAAAAAATATGTCAGTAACAAACAATTTTATAAAACTCAAAACAGCCAAATTATTTTAAAACTCCCCATGAGAATGTTTCTCAAATGCAATTGGCAAACTATTCGGGCACAGTGTGCGCACATACAACCAACTTAATAGTTGGCTTGTCAGTTGCGGCCAATCAAGCATCAAACTATCGACCGACTAAAAGTCTGTAGTGTGCGGCGGCTTTTAAATACTTGCGCTGCTTGTGCTTGCTATTTGCTTTTTGATATTTTCTTTTGTATGTATTCATAAAGTGTCACAGTTGAGAACCCGGATGACGTAGGCTGCGCAGTAAATTTTTTTCTCGACGGTTAGACTGCGCAATCCTTTTATCTATCATTCTTGTTGACACTTTATTTATTTTATTTTTATGTATTTATTTAAATTTTCAATCCTTATACTAAAAGATACTAATGATCCAATACATGTATAACATGAAGCATAAGTCATTAACATTCAGTCACATATATCATTTGACAAAATTTAAAACTACAATATAATTATTACTTTAAAAATTGAGACTTATCTAACACATTTGTAAAACAGTAAAGATAAACATTTATTAACATTTTTAAACAAAATAAACGGACTTGTATCTAATTTTGAGCTGCGGTTACTTAGAAATGCATCAAAAGATCATTTTTAAATTTGTGTGCGTTACGTTAACTAGTTAAAGAATTTGGGAGTGCGTTCCATAGACGCGTAGTGTGTACAAAAAACTGTCGTTCAGATAATAAACAATTATGACGAAATTGAACAATATTCTTACAACGACTAGAACGTAAAAAGCGAATCTGACCGAATAAGTACGCAGGCTCTTCAGTGTAAACTATCTTATGCATTAAAATCAAAGATCGATAATTCAGTAGGCTTTTAAATGAAATACCACGAAAATAAAGAAACACTACCATAACGTAAGAGACCAAACACATATCTTGTAATATTATTAAAAAGACCATTCATTTTACGCATACAAACACTATCTAAATTTAAAAACAGTTCAAAGTATTTTTTGCACATCTAATGAATGTCTAAATTTCTCTCTAATATCATGTTTTTCCATCTGTTACAGTTTAGCTTTTATTTAATAAATGCTTTTTTCCGCTCATATTTCAGATCAAAGGTCACCAATCTAGTATTCAATCATATTTTGCAGCCAGACCTTTCACTCAATACCTCATTTTTCATTCTACCTCTTCGCAGTTCTGAGATCCCTAACTAAAATTAATATAAACTTTCAACGTTAATATTTCGGGTCAAATGTCATCAATTTAAAATCTAACATAATTCGGCACATCTATGTTGCAGTACCTTTCGAATGATATACGTTTCATTGCCCTTATTCTAAAATATATATTGAAAAAGTGTACGACAACATTCGATGTTTGCGTATATTAATATAAATTATCGATTATTTAATATATAACATTTTTTTACAGAAAAAAAGTAAGTGTTCATGCTTCAAACGACACTTCGGAGCTGGGAGAGACGACATGTTCTCAAGCAAAGTAAGAAAAATATCAAAGGTTTTGGGCTGACTGACGGGAGTTGTTCCACAATATGGTTCACTGTTTATTTTATTTATGGTTACTATACAATTAGGTACCCCTACAAAAAGTTTCAAGTTTTTTAAATAAATTCCACGTTACCTATTTTTTGTACATATATTGGGGCTGACTGACCAGCTCTGTTCCAACATTAAACTAACTGTCTGTCATAACTGTTATTTATATACAATTTCCAACCTGTGTAAACAATTTTCAACTTTTTTAAATTAATTTCATAACCACCAGTTTTGTACGTCGAGAGAGGGCTCTGCTTCTCAATTGCTTACTCAGCTCAAAGAAACACCTGTTGGCAAGAGTTATTCTTCGTTTTATCTCAATACTGACATCGTTGAAAGAGTTTATGCTGTATCCCAGGTAGACGAAATCCTTAACAACCTCGAAGGAGATGTTGTCAACAGTGACGTGGTTTCCAAGGCGCTGGGACTGTTTCTTTGTTGACACTAGGTATTTCGTCTTATCTGCGTTCACTGCAAGACCCATTCGACTCGACTCTTTCGCTAATCTGGAGAATGCTGAACTGACTTCGTGCGTATTATGGCCAATGATATCGATATCATCAGCATACGCCAGCAGCATAATACTTTTGTAGAATATCGTGCCACTGCGTCTCAAATCAGCAGCGCGGATGATCTCCTCCATCATTAGGTTGAAAAAGTCGCACGATAAGGAATCACCTTGTCTGAAACCTCGTTTGGTATCGAATGGAGGAGTGAGATCCTTCCCGATCTTTACTGTGCTGCTGGTGTTGCTCAGTGTCATTCTGCAAAGACGGATGAGCTTTGCAGGAGTACCAAATTCAGACATGGTGGAGTAAAGATGATTCCTTATTGGACTGTCGAAGGCGGCTTTGTAATCGACAAAAAGATGGTGTGTGTCGATTTGTTTTTCTCGGGTCTTCTTCAAAATTTGTCGAAGCGTAAATATCTGGTCTATGGTGGATTTGCCAGGTCTAAAGCCACACTGATAAGGTCCAATCAGCTGGTTTACGATGGGCATCAGTCTTTCACACAATGTTATATGCGATATTAAGAAGGCTTATCCCACGGTAGTTGGCGCAAATTGTGGTATCGCCTTTTTTGTGGAGTGGCCAGTGTGCACTGAGGTTCCAATCGTTATATCATCCCTATTGGAGGGATTGTCGTCGTCACCATTCAAGAGCCTAGAGAAGTGTTCCCTCCACATCATCAGTGTACTGTGGATAACTGTCACTAGATTACCATTTTCATCCTTGCAGGAAGAGGCCCCGGTCTTAAAACCATCGGCCAGGCGTCTTATTTTTTCGAAAAATTTTCGGACCTCATTCCTGTCACTTTTCCCTTCGCTTTTCTTTCGCCTGAAAATGTGTTTCTCTTCCCTACTCTTCTCTTTGTATCGCTCTTTAGCAGCACTCGTTACAACCGACTGCAGGGTGGCTTTGTAGGCGGCGTCTTTTTCTGCAGTGGCGTCGCGACACTCCTCGTCGTGCCACTGGTTTCGGCGAGGGCGGTGATAGTCAATCACCTCTTCGGAAGCCGTACGCATAGAGTGGGAAATGTGATTCCACTGCGCGCATATATTGTCGATCGGAGGAGTGCTTTCTTGAAGCAGGAGTGAGAGTCGAGTAGCGAAGTCTTCGGCTGTTTGTTTTGATTGCAGCTTTTCGACGTCGCTTGGTTGCTCACAGAAGTGTACGGATCTTGGCTGCGACAAGATAATGATCCGAGTCTATATTGGCACCACGGATCGTGCGTACATCTAAAACACTGGAAGAGTGCCTTCCGTCAATCAAAACGAGATCGATTTGGTTACGCGTCTTTTGAGCAGGAGACAGCCAAGTTGCTTTATGAATATTGAGATTCTTGAATCTAGTGCTACCAACGACGATGTTTCGCGCTGCGGCAAAGTCAATTAGCCTCATTCCGTTATCGGAGGTATTTTCGTGGAGGCTGAACTTTCCGACTGTTGGACCAAAGATATTTTCTTTTCCCACCTTGGCGTTGAAGTCACCAAGCACGATTTTTATGTCGTGGCAGGGGCTGCGCTCATAGGTCTCTTCAAGGCGCTCGTAGAAGCTGTCTTCGGTCTCATCGTCCTTATATTCTGTCGGAGCGTGCGCACAAATCAGGCTTATATTGAAGAATCTTGCCTAGACACGAATTATGGCAAGTCGTTCGTTCACAGGTGTGAATCGCAGGACATGATGCCGTAGTCGCTTGCAAACCACGAATCCGCATCCAAATTCGTGCTTCTCCCCATGGCCGCTGTAGTAGATATCACAGGATGCTTGCCGTAAGCAACCCTGTCACTTGCATCGCATTTCTTGGATTGCAGTGATATCAGCTTTATACCTTTCTAAGATATCTATCAGTTGGATAGAGACACCATCCTAATTAAGGGTTCGGACGTTCCAAGTGCATATCCGTAAATCATTGTCAGTTTTTCGTTTGCGGTAGTCGTCATCAGATTTGGGGATCATTTTTATCTCATTTCTTTTTCGTTTCATTGAAATTGTTTTTACGTGGTGGGCTTCAAACCCAACGCACAACCCTTTAAGGGCCTACTAAAGTTTTCCGTCAACCAAAAATAAAAAAAAAAAATTTTTTACATATTTCGAATGTAGTTATAACATCTTAAAAATATTGTCAGAAAGTTTTAAGCCAATTGAATAAAAATTGTTGCAGTTCTAAGCACAATTGTCCGGAGAGAAGACGATAAAAAATATATGTACTTGCCTTAATGATACCAGCTTCCAAAACACTTTTCTCTTTAATATGTCTATCATTTTTTAATGCACTCTTTTAAGTGTCTATTATTTTTTCCATTCACTCTTTATATAAAAATGCATAGGCATAGGCATCCACAGGGAGAGCAAAGAGGGGAAAGGCCCCCTGGTCTTCAGAAAAATGAAAAACCTTAGCTACGCGAGAGGGAAGAACCTTGAGAAAACAGAGGCAAGTTGATATTTTTGACTCAACAATTGATGATGAGGGTATCTTATATGGACCTGGAATAGATGATACTATATAAGCTGAAAAAAATTAATGTATACCTAAATAAAGTACTTCTAAAACTTTAAACGCGTTTTTCTCGAAAAGACTGTTTAATACCGGTGCACAGCCGTATTCAAAAATATTAAGATTTAAAATTTCTGGGAGAGCACGCCCATAAAAAATGTTAAGATAAATGATTGGTTGTGTGTTTATCACATAAAAAACAACAAAGTCTTTCATTACAAAAAAAATGGTCTCCACGCCATCTTAGGTGTACCATCAGTTAAACTAACTGAACCCTAAAATGAAAGTGTGGAAAAATGGAGGAGCTAACAGCAAAAATAACAACAACTTCAATATGCTCTGATAGCAGTAAACCGCTGTGATCGAATTTCGAAGATGCACATGAATTAAGGCTATGCCTAAAAGTATGTTACGATCTAGGTTGTTAACCTTAGTACAGTATGCATCAAAAAGTAGATAAGAACTCAGTTACAAAAATTCCAGCGTTCTCTGCCAAAAAGAAATTCCGGGTAACTTTCTCGGCATATTGGCAGTATCCCAGCTAGCACAGATTGTGATTTGTAACAAAAATATGTTATTATTCGGTTGTAATTCAGTTCTTTTAAACAAATTTTGTCATAAGTTGGTTATATTTAGGTTTCGAATAAGCGATGTGCAACAAATCATCCGGTTTGTTCCAAATCAGTTACACTACAGTTTTAATTTTGTTACGAAATAATGCATTTGTTGTAAGAATGCTCCAAAAAGTATTTCAAAACATGTTAATGTAGCTAAGTTGTCTTATGTTTTTATCAAGTTACTGTAAAGTCAAAATAACTAAATGTTGAAAACTTCGAGTTAAGATGTTTTTACTAAGTTATGGTGAAGTAAATATAACAAAATGCTTAAAATTTTTCTGTGACGCACTAAAATGTCAAAATAAAAATAGAAATTGTGTTGTATGGTGACTGAATTGTGTTCTTTTTGATTTGTGAAGAATAAAAATTTTTAAAAAATTTTTTTTAAGAAAATCTTTAAAATAAAATTTGAAAATGGAGAAAAAAAATTTGATTTGTCGTCTTGAAAAAGGATAAAAAAAATGGACAGGTTTCGAAAGTCAAGAGGAATATTGTGAAAAGCATAATTGCACCTAAGCGCTCCGAAAAAAGTACAATAAAAAATTTCCAAGTAAATGTTGAGATAACTGCAAACTCTTGTAGTAAAGAATATTTAATATTTTAAAGAATTTATTTAATATTTAAGAATATTTATTTAATTTTTAATCAAATAAATATCAATATGAAAATATATATTGAAAAACACGATTTTTTAGTTTGATTCATTTTCCATCTTGTCTGGATTTTGGTTTGCTTGTCTTTGGTGGTTTTCTTCATTGCCTTGCCCATTCTCATCAGCAGCAGGAACTTTATTGACGTGTTTCGGTAAACGAATTCGGGGAGCTGGCAGTTTTGGCTCAGTCGTACGATTTTTTTCACGTTCAACGAATTGTTTTTTTTTTGACGTAATCGGCTTGAAACCATTCTTCGACATCACTATAGCTTACATGTACATCGACCATACGAACAACGAGGGTAATGAATTTCACAAATTTTTCATGTTTTGTTGCAAACCCGATATTCTGTCCGCCATTTCGACTATTTCCTTTCCATGAATAATTTGTGAACAAACCAGGAGCAGTGTTGGCGCCGATACCAAACCGAACAAAGTTTTCGCCTTCAAGGAATCAAAATTATACTTGCATTTTAAGAATCGGATGAATCTGTCAGCGAAAGTTTTGTTGACCAGCAATTGCTCAAAATTAACTAAATCTTTGGTTATTTTGAATGGCTCTATGGCTTCCAAGTCGTCAAATTGTTCAATTGGCACAACATTTTCAAGAAGTTGTTTTTTTGAGGGTCCAGTAGCTTCTGGGGGTTTGCCATCTCTAAAATATTGTGTTAGGAAACTGTCAATATTTTTAGTAACTCCGTAAATTTTACTGATTGTTCAGCCTGGGCATCCGTAATGCTTTTCGATTTTTTTTGTAGGTTTCTACTACCATGTATGTAAATTTTAATTTTTTTACATTTAAAATCACTCAAAATCTCACTATTAATCCGTAAAAAGTCTTGTTGCGCTTTTTCGACGCTAAGCTGCTGAATTAAGGTTGCGATCACATAAAAAAAGCGGTTCGAGATGGTTAAAGTTACAAGAACGCTGCATTGAAGTTGTAATTCAGTTGCAAAACATCATTGTAACTTATAAAATTAATAAGTTGCATTGCGGTTATTATTCAGTAGCAAGAACTTCGGAAAACATCATTGTAACTTATGATTACTCGAATAGTTACACGAACGCTGCAGTGATGGTATAATGCAGTTGCAAGAACTTTAAAAAAAAAAAGTAAAAACTCCATGGTCGCCATTTTTTACGTCACTCTTTGAGTATGGGAAAAGTTGCTACTTTTCAATAACTGCTATTGATAGTGACTGACTACTTTTAAATCATTTGTGGTTCAAAGATTTTAAGTAGTCCCAAAATTTACTGAATAAATAAGGAGCTCGTACTCAAAACTAAACAACAATACGCAGTTAAATTAAATAATTTTAGCTTAATCTGCTTAAAATAATAAACTTGTTAAGGTTGCAGTGAAATAATCTACGTTGTTTTAAAATAATTTTCATCAAAATAAGAAACAGCACCAAATAATTACTTTTTTCAGTGCGATTTTAAACTTAACTTTTCCTTAACTGACTTTTAGTCGACAAAATTGGCTTTTTAAACTCGGACTTAGCAATAGTAAAAAAAAAGTTTTGATTAAAGTTATTTAATATATTAACGCGCTGAAAAATGGTGTATAAAATAAGTTTAAATTGCGATTTTTTAATGTTGAGCTCGGTTTTAAAGGCAGCAAGTTTTTACTTGCATTAAAAAATTGATCCTAAATAGCAGTTAAAGTAGCAGTGCAAAAATCACTGCTATTCGAATATCAACCCATCCCTATCGATTTATGTTATTTCTTGCATAATTAAGTTTGATATATAAAAATGCATATGCGCTTTTCCTTATTATTTTATTATAACTGCAATAATTTTCAGTAGAATATGACGCTAGGAATTTAAGAAAATGTATTGAATGAAATTTTTTGGGTTTTTATGCTGAAATTAAAAATTTAAAAAATTTCTTGTTTCCAATTTATTTTCAAAAAGCTAATTTTTGAGTGGCGCGTGAATTTTCCGGAGGCAAAACATCCACATTCAGCGAAAAACTGGCATTCGTCGTAAAATTTTAGTGTACATATCACGAATTTTTCAATTTGAAAGTACTTATTTTCATTTTATTAAATAGTGTCTCTGACTTTTAATACATACTTAAGAAAACTTATCACTAGTTACATAAAAAAATTTATTTATGCTCAAGAAAACATTTTTAAAACTTAACAAAAACTTATTTTGTTTTAATCATGAATATTTTTGTCATAAGTGCTCCTTTTTGTTATGATTCTGTCATTATAACATTACGCAAACGTTCATATAACTTAAATGTAACAAAAATAATGTTCCAGTTGCAGCATTGCAACTTTCCATTGTTGTAGAGACTCCTTTGTAACATAATATTAACAAAACAATAACTTTCAGGATGTTACAATTATGCTTCATCATGTTACGTGCAACTTAAGTTTGTCGCAACAACACGTATAAATCGTATATATAACACTTTGTCGCCTCATTGCGACGAAAGTTGTTACAAAATATACGTAAAAATTACGCTGTTTAAGTCCCAACGGAGCTATAGTTACGCTATATATCTGTACTTGCGACTGCTTTTGGACTCATATGTGACCCTCTTGTAACTCTTTTGTGCTAGCTGGGATATGTAGAACCTAAGTAGCTTGAGTGGATCACAGTGTAAAGTCATACAAAGGCTACTGATGAGTTGGTGTAGCGGCCAATGAAACAGTCTGTATAGTCAAGCTGTGTGATTTGCTCTATGCAGAGCCGTTGTTGTTGTTGTTGGTTGTTGCCTTCTTTGTTCTTCATGTTGTCTTGTTGACAACATGCTTGGCCTAGAGCTCGAAAAAATTGTTTTCAATATAAATAATTAGAGGCCGTATACAAAATATTAATATTAAAAACATATGTAATTATAATGTAAAAAAACATCCTCATGCGTTGCCTTGTGAGGATCGTCCTTCCATATTTACTAACAGAACGTGTAAATTTTGCTTTGAAAACACACACAGCTATTTTTTTTTGGCCAGCTAAAATTTTCAACTTAAAAAAAATGTTGATCTTTTTAATCAAAAGCGCAGCAATCGCCTACCGAACGCAATTAATATAAGATCACACTAGACACAGCTGCAAGCAGATTACGGTAAATATTTTATTTCATTTTCTATTTCGACGTTAGCTTGCAATATTTGTTGCTGGAGCACTCACACCTATTATTTTGACCATATGTGTAGTTCCACTTAAAAAAACCACTCCCTAGACTCGAACTGTGCGCAGCAGTGTTAGTCGCTCAACTGGTCAACCGAGTAAGGAACGACCTTAATTTCAAGGATTATTAAACATTCCTCTGGACTGACTCAAAGATTGCGCTCTCATGGATCAATGCGCAGTCATCATCATTCCAAACATTCGTAGCAAATAGAGTTGCTACTATCCAAAATTTAACTTTGGTGGAACAATGGCGGCATGTCAGCTCAAGAAACAACCCAGCTGACATTCTGTCGAGAGGATTACTACCAATTAACCTACCCAAATGCAATCTTTGGTTGTATGGACTACTATTTTTACATGGAAAACAAACAATGTGGCCGCCCAAAATTCAAATCCGCTTTGGCGATCTCAACTAACATGGAAAGAAAACGGAAGGTTTTATCATTAACCAGCGAAAAGATGGTACTCATTATAACAGAAAACGAAGGGCTACTAAACGAAGATTTGGTGTACAAAATCAACCACAGAAATTTCCGCACACTCCTAGGAATTCTGGGATACGTGCTACGTTTCATAAAGCACACAAGATGCAAAAGGAAATTAAGATAAACCCAAAAAGCACTAACTCCAACTGAGCTTGATCAAGCATTAATAGTCATTGTTAAGGCAATTCACGTTTCGGATTTCAAGGATGAAATAACACGTTTGAAAAAACACAATGAATTCAAAAAGACAAGTCCACTGAGTAGTTTGTCACCATTTTTTGACGACATGGGGATCCTGCGAGTTGGTGGACGCTTAGAAGCATCAACATTACCATTGGACGCTAAGCATCAAATATTGCTGCCATACAACGATCCTATAAATAATTTAAACAAAATTAATACTGGTCATGCTACACAACGATAATATGCACTGTGGTCCACATAATTTGATAGCAATATCAAGGCAGCGGTTTTGGTTCATCAAGGGAAAAGCAATGGCAAGAAACGTTGTACAATGTTCCAGAGCTGCTCCAGAGCAAAACCAAGGCTTTTTCATCAAATTATGGGCAATCTTCCTGCATCCAGAGTAACTCAAGCATGACCATTCCTAAAAACTGGAGTAGACTTTTGCGGGCCTTTCTGGATCCACCACAAAATTCGTGGTAAGAAACCGCATAAAGCATATATTTCCCTCTTCTGCTGCTTCGCTACAAAGGCTGTTCATCTAGAGCTGGTCAATGATTTGACAACCGAAGACTTCATAGGAGCACTCAAACGCTTTATATCTCGACGTGAGCGCTGCGATACTTTATACTGCGATAATGCCACCAACTTCGTCGGAGCCAAAAATAAATTGCAGGAATTAAACAACGCTATAGTTTTTAGTGGCTCTCAGGAGAAAATTATCGAAACATGCAGCGACCGTGGAATCTACTTCAAGTTCATCCCACTCCGCACAGTGGTTTAGCCCTATACAAAAGATGTCAATAAATAGAAATAATAGTCGTAGAGTCATAAAATTTTGCATGGAAGTTAGATTTTAAAATATAAAACCATAAAGCAAAAAACAATTTAAGTCCGTCCACAACCACGCCCACCTTCCATACTATACGAAAATTTAAAAGTCATATTTTCTTTCATATTGTCGCGATTTCAAAATAACTCGGTACGAATATATATATTTTTGCGCAGAATTGAAAAAAATATTTTCGCTCACGCCCTCCTCCTCAATAAAATGTTTCTCACGCGTACTTTTTATAAATTGCAGTTTTATCGTGACATTCCATCTTAACGATATGAAAAAGAGGTTGTCGTTGTTCTAGAAAAATATTAATTCGACTCTTTAAAAAAAATTATGTCAAAATACATAATCGTTTTCTTTAAATTAAATAACAACTAAGCGAACCTAAACTGTTTCGAATCAATTTGCATATACTTTTTGCAATTTTTTGGTGCATGTTTTTGGGCATAGATTTTACTTTTCAGATCTCGTCTTTTTTATGCTTGCTTTTGCTTTTTGTATTGCTTTTATGTCGGTTGTTTAAATGATGCGGAATTAATTGTTTCTTGTTGAAAATTTGTTAAATGATTTAATATTTTGTTTGAAATAAATAAATTCTTGTAAAACTTGTTGTGTTTGTTGTTGTGACCAAAAAATAAACGTAAGCAGTTGCATTTCTGCGTCTGCAGTGGCGTCCGTGGCGTAGTTGGTTAAAGTGCGTGGCCTCTATTTCAACGAACCTGGAGAAACGGGTTCGAATCCCAGCAGCGACAGAGAATTATTTGAATTAAAATAATTTTTCTGTACAGCCGCCTTGAGAATAAGAATAAGCTTCTTGAGAATAAGAACATTCCGTTCATCGCCGTTCGGAGTCGGCGTTAAGCCTGTGGATCCATTTCTCGGTCAATTGTGTACAACCTTAATAACACGCACAACACAATTGATCATAAGAAGCTAGGTCAAAGTCCTTTCATGGGCTGAAATGGCCAGTTATTTATTTTTTTTTTTTTAGTTGTACTTTCACTTCAAAGTAAGCCTAAAAGCATGCTGCGAAAAATTGCAATTCAAATCAATAAAATTCGATTTTTTTACACAAAACGCATTTAGTTGTTCATTTATAAAAACTGTTTTGGCAGATCTTGGCAGCTCATTTTTTTTTTGCAAGTTTTAGTATAAGTTTAGTATAATAATGGTGTTAATCTAAACGAGCGCACACCGGTCAACGCCGAAAGATAGTTATTCTCTGCCAAAAATGACTTAACTGTTTGTGGAGTTTGAAATATAAAAAGTTATTTAGCTTAAAAAAAAAATACAATGAATTCTAAGTCTAACTATGCAAGTTTGTTATTTCATATTATTTCTTTAAGACTAAAAAAACCAAACCATATTTTTTTCAGTGGTTCACATGTTATTTAATTTAAAATATACCTCTTGTTACAGAGAATTTATTGAACTCTTTATTATATATCAACTTGATGGTTTCTGTACAATAATCCTGTAGAGATTTCACCAAGACCTTTTGAAAACATGCTAATTGGACAATTCTTAATAAATAAAAAAATTTAATATTGGCCATAGGAAGCCATAAATTTTCGCATTTAAATCCACTTTTAAACCACTGTGCCCCGTGCCCCACACTTGGCGGACTATGGGAGGCAGCCGTTAAATCAGCAAAACATTTGTTATTGAGGAATGTGTCAACCGCATCACTCGCATATAAAGAACTTGAAACTTTTATCACTGAAATTGAAGCCTTTAATTCACGACCACTGACACCAATGTCTACAGATCAAAGTGATATAACTGTTCTGACACCAGGACATTTTTTGATTGGTGAACCACTAACCGCACAAGTCGACAGGAGTGCACAACAACCCAAAATCTCGTTAGCAACAAGATAAGATGGAAGCTAGTATCACAGGTTAAGCATGAATTCTAGAGAAGATGGAATCTCGAATACCTCAACCAACTGCAAGAAAAACGAAAATGGAAGAATCAAACAGGAAATGTTCGCGAAAATGAACTGGTTATTATCAAAGAAGACAATGCTCCACCACTTGAATGGCCTCTTGGCCAAAAAAAAAAAAAAAAACAACCCTACACTGAAAAAAAATGTTTTAAAATTGACGACAATTGTTATTAATTTGACGATATATGTGTTTAAAAAATAGCTTGCAACAAATTTCGTCAAAGAGCAAATGTATTTAAAAATTTAGAAAACATAACAAATTAACAACACATTTTGTGAACACATTGTGTTTAATTTCAAGCTAACTTTTTTTTTTCAGTGTAGTATTAAGAAATTAATGTTAAGTATCTGCTTGTATTAAGCTAATAATAAATAAATAAAATAAATAAATTGGGTGAATAGTACAAACGTATCAAGGCGACGACGCGGATAGTGAGAGTAGTCGATGTTAAAACTGAGGCTGGAATTTTTAGACGTGCTATTCATCATCTTGCTCCATTACTAATAGAAATCAACGCAGATCCAGTAAGAGAAGTAGAACCAGAACGAGAACAAGAACCAGAGGAGGTGCCAATAAAGAAAAAAACGGCTAACAGGCTGCTCAAACACTTTGGCATTGGTCTTAACATTGTTGATCCTGCCAATGATCATGGGCTCTCCAGTTCAAATCAAGGGGCTTGGATCAAAACTTGGCATCCATTTTGAAGCCGTAAGATCAGTTGCCATTTCACCCACTGACTGGAACTTACTAGTATACTACGATTTGAAACCCTATTGGGAGGAGGCAGCATCATTGCGCAATGGTACAAACACACTGCGCGAACTCTGAAAAAAATTAAAACAGAACAACACCTGTAATCAATTCGGCAACAAGTTTGAACGGCTACAGGTCGAATTACATTTGGATGATAAGTTACTTACAGGCATGTCAAAAACAATATCGAGCATCAAAGATAACGAATCAAACTTATTTCCCTTGCTTAAAAAATCAAACATCCATTATTGATTCTACGATCAACATGATCAAGCAGGACCAGATGACAGCTAAGACACATTTTGATTACGTCAACGAACAAATCACTCAGATCCGGAACCAAATAAAATATAAAAACGAAGAAATGCAGTGAAACTTCTGCAGCTATTTAGTGTCTTATCAATTCAAATGACGTTAATCATATCCGAACTGCAAAGGACACAGTCAGTCATACTGGGTGTACTTACAGATAGTCACCATGGCAAACTACATCCATTGCTGTGAACTCCTGATCAACTACGCACCGAAATTGAAAGATTTGTACTCTATCTGCCAACATCTTTGGAATTACCTGTAACCCAAGGAGATTTGTTGCAGCTATACAAAATAATAAAGGTAAGAGGCGGACTAACTCAGGATCACATTGTGTTCGAAATATTATTATCTTTTGTGAATCATAAACAACTTAAGCTCTTCAAACTGATTCCGATTCCAAATTTGGTGAACAACACAATGGTGGCGATATACACATGTGCTTCCATTTGGCCATAAACGCTCTTCGCGAACAGTATCTCATGCTCGACGATGAGGAATTGAAGTCACCAAGTCCAGATTCTTACATTTGCTCCAGCGTTAAACTCCGATACAATTATCGATCTGCAATATGTGCATGCGAGATAAGCTTGCTCAACAACAATACCCGCCAAAATTGTAAATTCAGACGAGTGTCTAACAATGCTACCTGGACACCATTATATCACAAAAATCAGTGGATTTATGCTTTACCGATATCTTCACGAGCAACTGCTGTATGTGATAAAGAAGTCATATCATTGAAATTGGAAGGGACCGGGTTATTGACTCTTTAACCGGAGTGTGTGCTCAAGGAAAAACTTACCGTCGGACAAAGAAAGCAGTCAGTTTCAAGTAACCTTATATCATCTCATACAAGGTTGGGAAAAATTTTGCAGCTATTGAACGAAGAGCACTTGAAGTTTGAAATTTACACTGTAAGCAAATGTCGGGTCATTTTTGTATAGATTTTTGCAATGTGCGTGGACTGAGGACGAATTTTTTCTCGGTTTATGCATATTGTACTCTTAATAGGCCTCAAATAATGGCACTGAGTGAAACCCAGGTGAGCGAGGATGCAGATCCACTGGATTTTCATATACCTGGGTATCACTTACTGCCATTGTTTTCCCTGCATAGGGGTATCGCCCTTTACATAAGATCAGATGTAGCATATAAGTGCGAGCGGAGTCTGAGCGTAACCGATCCGGAGTTTAGTTCTTTGTGGGTGAAGTTCAGGGTTCGCTCGCACTTGATGCACTTTTTCTACGTGTATAGAAGTCCGACTTTTAACAAATTGGACTCTCTCTGATTCAATAACGCAAATTTTGAGGTTGTTCCCTGACAGCGAGATCGTTGTTGTCGGCGATTTCAATGTCCACAACCCGGCTTGGTTATGCCATTCGGGGGCAACAACACCTGAGGGACAATATGTTGAGCTCTTTGCTGAATCGAACCAACTGATTCAACTAGTGAAGTAACCAACTTTCATCCCTAGAGTTGGTCTGCAAAGCCACAGAGTCCTAGATATATTTCTGACTTCGCATCATAATAAATATGATGTGAGTGTCCATGCACCTCTTGTTAATTCGGACCACTGTATCATATCCGCTGCTTTTCCATATTCTAGCCTATGCACTTCTAAGCCTAAAGCCCCGAAGAGGATCGCTTGGTTTTATGGAAAAGCAAATTGGACTGCGTTAAATAATTTTTACCGTAATTTCAATTGGTAATTATGTTTCACTGATAGAAATGTAAATGCCGCGGCTCTAATGGTACAAGAAATAAT
This sequence comes from Pherbina coryleti, assembly GCA_943735915.1. Taxonomy (NCBI): domain Eukaryota; kingdom Metazoa; phylum Arthropoda; class Insecta; order Diptera; family Sciomyzidae; genus Pherbina; species Pherbina coryleti. Next base: position 89,076,639 of record OX030950.1, on the reverse strand, counting down.
TTTATTGGCCATGAGGTCTTTCATCCCCAATAAAATGAGAAGTATTAAACCCAAAGACCACTCTTGGTTTAATGAGACTTGCAGGATTGCAGTCAGGTCCAAAGAGAAAGCCTTTCAGAATTGGCGTTCCAGTAAGAATGCTGATACTAGAAGACTTCGCATTGAGGCTAGGAATCGCTGTAATGCAGCTTAAAAAAGCGAAAAGTTTCTTTACGAAACTCGCATCAGAGAACAGGTTCTTCTTTGCCCCAAAGGGAGCAAAAACTTTTGGTCATTCGTTAAAAGAGTTAAAAGTCATGGAGAGTGTTATACACTTCCACCTTATGAACTATCTGGAGCGCAACGAATTGCTCAGTGACCGCCAATATGGCTTCCGAAGGGCTCGCTCTACTGGAGACCTAATGTCGTTCCTCACGGAGAAATGGAACCAATATGTTCACTTCTTTGGTGAAAGCAGCGTTGTTGCTCTGGATATTTCTAAGGCGTTTGACCGAGTGTAGCATAAAGCACTCGTGTCAAAACTAATTGCATATGGTGTTGGTGCTAACTTTGCTCGATGGATCACATGTTTTCTTAAGGACAGGTCGATTCGTGTCGTGGTCGACGGTATTTCGTCCAGTGGACATGCCATCGTTGCTGGAGTGCCGCAGGGTTCAGTCCTATCGCCAACTTTGTTTCTGGTTTTTATCAACGACCTTCTGTCGTTGACTCATAACCCAATTCACTCGTTTGCGGATGACAGCAGCATTTGTCATTCATATTCTTTAAAAAAACGACCGAGCTCTTTGGAGATTGAGAGAAAGAGTCTTAATATAAATGACACACAGCTTAATGACTTGCAAAAAATCTTCGAGTGGGGGCTTGCTAATAAAGTTGAGTTTAATGCTGGCAAGACCCAGAGCTGGCTGTTAACTCACAAACGAGTGAATTGCCCCTTAGCACCCCTCAATATGAACGGTGTCGATCTCGCGGAGTCAGACGCTCTTGACGTTCTGGGCATATCAATCAGATCTGATCTTCTCTGGAACGATCACATTTTTGATGTGTCGAAAGAAGCGGCCAAGTGCCTAGGTTTTTTAAAACGGTGTAAAAAATACTTCACTCCTACTGACCTACGCGTGATCTATACCTCATATATTAGGCCAAAAATGGAGTACAATTCGCACATTTGGGCAGGAGCTTCAAGATCTTATTTGGAGCTTCTGGACCGAATTCAACGACGTGCGATATATCTGATAGGAGATGAAAACATTTCATCTTCTCTCAACTCTCTTGGGCATCGACGCAATGTTGGTTGCTTAAGCCTTTTGTACAGGTACTACCATGGGAAGTGTTCAAGGGAGATACATGACCTGACGCCATCAGCTCGTGTGTTTCCCAGGTCCACTCGGGCAGCGCACCAAGCCCATCCCTATCAGAGATCTGCAGCAAGTCATTATAAACATAGTTGACTCGAGTATATACGCATTAATTTGGCTTCTACTTCATATTCAGACTTATCAAAAATGTTGAAGCATTCATAACACGCAACTTAAATCCAATGCTTCAAGAGTCATACTCTGACTCACAGTCGAACGTAGTCGGTATGATTCTAACTTCATTTCAATAAGTACAACATGTTGTGAACAACATGCACAAGCACTTCAAAGGAATGATGTGTTTTTCAGGGTTACCAGCTCTGGTATAAATAAAGAATTTTAGTTTGATAAATGCTATTATTGAATTGTTCTAATGCTATTGACTATATGGTAACACTTCCTATAACGGTACGAAATGAAGGTCAACGCTTCTGTTTTATTATATTTTGTTGAAGTGAAGTGTGTCTCATTTTTTAAACGGAACAAAGCTAAATAAGTAAGTTAATAAATTATTATATAAATATTATGAACAGAAATGATATATAATTTTCAAAAGTATTATTGAAATGGACAATATTGCTACAGTAACGGAATGTATTAACAGTGGTACCTACACATTATCGCAACGGAGGAGAGGGAAGAGCAGTATTTGGACAACATTTGCTGAAATAGAGAAAGACGATGGATCCATTGTGAACGATCTTGTGTGTTGTCGTACTTGCCGAAAACTGTTTAAATTCAATGGTAAGAACACTTCCAATTTTAATCGTCACAAGTGTTATCAACTCCGACTGAACGCCGAAGTTTTGAAAAAAGCCAATGATGAGGATAAAAAACAAACCCTTGATGCATGCACATCGTGGGTTGTTGAAGACTGTCGTCCATTTTGTGCTGTGGAAGGTGCAGGGTTTTATAAAATGGTGGATTGTTTCATAAAAATTGGAGTTAAGTATGGAGAAAATGTTGACATCAAGGACTTACTGCCAGATGCAACAACAATATCTCGCAAAGTTGATAAATTATCTCGTGAAATAAAATGTGAAATACAAAATGAAATCAAAAATATTATTAATAGTGATGGGGCCTCCATAACACTTGATTTGTGGACTGATAACTACGTGAAAAGAAATTTTTTGGGTGTAACTCTACATTACACAAACAATTTTGCGCTAGTGGATATTGTTATCGGATTAAAGTCCATGGACTTTGAGAGGTCAACTGGAACTAATATAAGAAATAAATTACTTTGTTTATTGGGTGAATTTGATATCCAAAGTTTGGAAAACATTATTTTCGTAACGGACAGAGGAAGTAATGTAATCAATGCTCTTCAGAATACTACCAGACTTAATTGCTGCAGTCATTTGTTTTCTAATCTTTTGAATGCATCCTTTGATTCTACGGAAGAACTTGCAGAAATTATAAATTCGTGTAAGAAAATTGTGAAGTATTTCAAAAAAGCGAATTTGCAACACATGCTTGATACAACACTAAAAAGTCACTGCCCTACACGATGGAACTCTCACTTTGCAATGTTCCAATCAATTGTTAATAATTGGTTAAAAATAAATGAAATAATTGCAGATTCCAGTGAAAGCCACAGATTACTAAATATTAATATTTCAACTATTCAGAGCTTGGTTACGCTATGTCAGGATTTTGAAATTATTTTTAAGAAACTGCAAGTTTCAAGTTCTCCATCATTGTGCTTTGTTGTTCCATCAATTAAGAGAATAAAGACTATTTGCACACTCAATCCTTTGGATGCTTCACCAATTTCCGTTCTGAAATCAAATATACTAGCACAAATTGACCTGAAATTTATTTCACATTTAAGTATATGGCACAAAGTTGCAGTTTTTTTGTTTCCGCCAGCAATAAGTATGCAAATGAATGACCTTAATGCAATTAAAGAGTTCTGTATCAACGAAATTATAAAACACTATAATACCGCATTCCCCACATCAACAAACTATCTCACAAATGTTGCAGGAGCATCAGTTCACTTTAATTCTTCGAGTCCAGTATCATCGTCACCTATTTCAGTTCCATCATTTTCAGAATCTCCAATAGTTAATTCAGGCAACTCGGTATACAATGTCGCAAACACTTCAACAACTGCAATTCCTTTTCCTTCACAAGATATTGCAATTTTCTTCCCAGACTTATTAATGGAATCTAACATTTCTGCATCAGAAAGTCCAAGAGATGAGGTTGAGAGGTATTCAAGAGAAAATGTGACAATAAATGCAGATTTTGATGTGATGGAGTGGTGGAAAATCCATTTTAGCAGCTATCCAAAGCTTTCAAAACTTGCTCTAAGGGTTCACTCCATTCCAGCAAGTAGCGCAGCGTCAGAGCGTCTATTTTCATTAGCTGGGAACATCATAACAGAAAAGCGCAACAGAATTGCTCCAAAATCTGTTGACAGTGTATTATTTTTAAATTATCACTATAAAAATTTAAAAAAATAATTTTTTTTTACATAACTAACAATTGAATCACTACACTCTGCTGATTTATCAATTGAGTCAGAACTGCTGATTTATCATATTTAAATAATGTATTTTTTTTTTTTATGTGAATATACGTGAAGTTACTTATATAATTATTTTGCTGAATTTAAATAAACAAACTTTATTAAATTGAAATTTATTTTTATTATTTCTTTTGGAGAAGTTCCCTTTATATTCAAGGTGTGTTATTTTACTTTTACACCATTTCGTGAAACGCACAGCGAAATTCTATAAAAAAGTGTTTACTGCATCTTAAAATCCAATTAAATGTATTTCGTTATAAAAAATTCTATGGTAACCCTGCTTCTCTTCTAACAGCGAGCGTAAGTTCAAAAACAGCCACTGCGTTTGACTGGAAAAATTCGCACGCATTCCTAATGAACTATGGAACTTTAGCTTGAGCTATGAGTACTTTGTTTGAGCTATGGGTTTTCGGTATGATTTATAACAAGTTCTTTGATGTTGCAGAGTATTTGGTAGACTTTGACGTTCGATTGACGAATCAAACATTGAACTATGATTTTCTTTCTGTAGCAAGAGTGCTTCGAGTAGTAGTGGTGGTTTTTGTTTGAAGTGCACGCACTACAACTCGGTTTTGCATGAATCACTATAAGTCGCAAAAACGTGACTCGTTGCAGATCTCTGATCCCTATAACATTGCCTTGATGCCCAATAGAACCTCGCAATACAGAGATAATTCGTTCTTCGGTCTTACAATAAAATTGTGGAACAATCTCCCTGCGAGCGTGTTCCCCGGCAATTTTGAGCTATGTAAATTTAAAACTAATCTTCACCGACACTACTCCATCTTTCCACCCTCCAACTAGCTATCAACCTTCTTCCGAATCAACACAATGCTTTCGCATTTATATGGGGCATCCCCTGAGCGTTGGTTTAGTCTAAAAAAAAAAAAAAATTCCAAGACGCCTTGGCCAAAATACAACTAGTTCAGCTGAATGATATTTCACCACCAAACTACCATCATCATGCGGTCAGCTTCACCGCACTCCTACTGTCAACAATAATATTAATTATTGGCCTATTCTGGAGGATACGTTCACGACGCAGCATCAACTTACAAGGGCTCTGCTTGCCATCCACGTCAGATGTTTCTCCTCAACCTCGCCCCCGACGACAAGTAATCAAAAATTTAGTTTAGACTGAACCCAGTTGAACAAATTGTTCAATGCGGGAAAGAATGTACATTCTTGAATGTACATAAGCAATTTTAATTTGCAAATTAAATTATGATTAATTTTGATTAATTTTGATTTTATTGTTTGGTTGCAGTTGCAAATTATTAATATTAAATAAAATATTGCAAGATTAACAAAAATTATTGATTTAGTAGCTTCACACGTAATTTTGTTTGATCAGCTATTTGAGCTGCACAATCATATATGGTAATTCAAGAACGTTGTCTTCTGCAAAACAGTTCAGTATTTACGCATGACGCTGAATTGACAGTTTTTGTTATATTTGCTTTTCGTTTTGTTTGTATTTTATATGTTAAGTTTTTCAATAAAGTTGACAACGATTGTGTGTCAGTTGTTGTCAGTACTTTTACCAACAAGACCAATTGTAAAAAAAAAAATAAAAAATAAATAACTGGCCATTTCAGCCCTTGAAAGGACTTTGACCTAGCTTCTTATGATCAATTGTGTTGTGCGTGTTATTAAGTTTGTACACAATTGACCGAGAACCGGACCTACATGTTTAACGCCGACTCCGAACGGCGATGACCGGAATGTTCTTGTTCTCAAGAAGCTTTACATAGCAATTTTAATACTCTCTGAGGTTTGCCATTGTCTGCAGAGAGGTGGCGGCCGTACAGAAAAATTATTTTAATTCAAATAATTTTCTGTCGCTGCTGGGGTTCGAACCTGGGTCTCCAGCGTGTTACGGTCAACGGTAAATTTTGTTTCTTGAATGACATTCATCAGATTCAGCCGTGGTGAAGATATGCCCGAAATTAAGTTTAAAACTATTTGCAGAATATATTTTCTTGATTTAATACAAATACATTCTTAATAAATTAAATTCAATATGTTTTGTTCAATATCAAAGTTAGTACTGGCTTAAAAAAACCCCTTTACTTAAAAAGGATATATGTATTTTCCATTTTTAAAATTGAATTATTTTCAGACCAGCGTATATGACTGCCATAATGCGTCGCCAGTTTCTACAGGAAATGTTAAAAAGTCTTCCGTCAAAAATACAAAATAGAATTACTGTGCTTAAAAACATTCAGTTAGAGCACCTTAAACTAGAAGCAGAATTTTTTGAAGAGGTTTATAAATTGGAAAAACAATATCATGACAAGTATCAACCTCTTTTTGATAAAAGGAAAATAATTGTTTCTGGAGAAATGGATCCATCAGAAGAAGAACCAAAATGGAAAGAAGATCAAAATATTTGCAATGATAAGGACAAAAACAAGGACTTTAGTCACATAATTAAGTAATATATTTAAAATTGTAATTATATTAATAAGTTTATGTTTATTATGTATTTTATAAAATTGTTTCAGAGAAATTAAACAAATTCCGGAAGACGCATTAGGAATACCTTGTTTTTGGTTAACAATTTTTCGAAATACAGAAATTCTCTCCGAAATGGTTCAAGTCCACGATGAGCCGGTTTTGCAAAAACTATATGACATAAAAATCAAATATAACGACCAGGTAACTATCATATTTGAAACAATTCTTGCAACATCTGTAAATATTATATTTAGAATCAAAAATAAATAAAGAATTTCAAATTAAAAAAAATAAAAAATATAAGTAGTAATAAAATCAATAAATAAACAAAATGGCTAATGCTTTCGTATACGCCATGAGGCACATGTGCTATGCCTTGTTTGCATATCTGTGCAATTTTATTTTGATCATGTAAAGAACCATTGAGTCTGACAATATTGAACTTGACACATTCTCTTTTTACAATTACAAGATAGGCTCATATTAGAATAAAAAAGAGCTCGATGTAAAAGTCAACTGTTTGAATTGCAGTTATTCTAGTGTTATCTTTGTCTTTAGCATATAACGGTTATGACACTGTTATATTCCTCATACACAAGTGATTAAGTATGCTAAGATTTACCTTTATTTACAAAATATATAAAATGATTACAGATATAAAACAAGATTTAAGATAAAATATAAATACCGCGTATAATGCAGGCGTGTTGTTTGTTCTGTAGCCGGACACAAAAAGAACGAAAACGAACATAACATACCAACATTATAACATTTCTATTCTTTGCTATTTACAGTTATAAATATGACAACTGAATTATTAGTGTTGCCAACATCTCCCCTTCTTTTTAGGCTGATGATAATCTGGTGTCCAAGCTGGTGGTCTTTTAACTCTCTGCGAGCGGCGTAAGTCTTGAGGAAGAGAACCAGGAACATTTTTGTTTAATGTTGGTTGAAGAGACTTCGATGTTGTTTTAGTTCCATTCGGCTCGGTTGCTGAGGCTTCATCAAGATGCTCGATTACTGTTGACTCAATAGGATGTTGTTTACTTGTGGACTCATCAGGTTGTTGGTTACTTGGTGACTCATCAGGTTGTGGAAGATCGTTGGTAAATTCTGAATGTATAGTTTCGGTGTTGTTTACTGCTGGAATCGGTTTACGTGGCAAATCAAAATCATGCAACAAAACATCGAAGGTTGATTTTGCTGATGATGACTTCACATGTCGATATCTAAGTTGATTTGCATGAGATTTGACTGCTTTGAATAAAGGGTATTTTTCTATTTCCACTTCATAGTTGACATTTCCTAGTACCTTCGTAACAATTCCAGAACACCATTGAGACTGATTTAATTTATAAAGTTTTGCATAAACAGGGTCACCAATCTTATATTTTCGTTCCTTGGCACCATGCTGCTTATTAAATTGTTGTTCCATTACCACGTCGCGTTTTTTTACATTTGTTAATGGTATTTTTAAAAGATCTAACTCAGTCCTCAACCTTCTCTCTATGAAGAGTTCAGCTGATGTTTTCCCTTCAAGTGCGCTGTGATTTGGAGTTGATCTGTAACATTTTAAAAATGTCTGCAAATTTTGTTTATTTGTTACAGAACCATCCAGTTTTTTTAGTGATCGTTTTAGAGTGTCTACAAATCTCTCCGCCTGTCCGTTCGATTGAGGGTGATATGGTGCTGTAAACATGTGATGTATTCCATGGCTTTTGCAAAACTCAGAGAAATGGTTGCTTGAAAATTGTGTATCATTATCACTTACGATTAATTCTGGATTCCCGAATTGCGATGTAAAATCAATCATGCAATCAATTATGGATATTGAAGATATTGATTTAATTTCATAAATATGCGGCCACTTTGAGTAAGAATCTACTATTACAAAGTAGTATAAATTATGTACAGGACCAGCAATATCGATGTGGATTCTTTGCATCGGGTGATCAGATTTCGGCCAAGAAGATAATGTTGTTTTTGGTAGTGTTTTAGCTACTAAAGTGCATCTATGACATGATTGAACAAATTGTTTAATATCGTCGTCAATCAAGGGCCAGTATACATAGCTTCTCGCTAGTGCCTTTGTTCTCTCTATACCCTGGTGTCCCTTGTGTAACTCCTTTAATATGCGCTTCCGAAAACATTTGGGAATAACTAAACGCTCGTTGTACATTAAACAATTGTTTACTACGCTTAGGTCATTTCTTCTTGCATAAAAATTTTCCAAAATTTGTGTATTCGATTTTTGCCATTTACCATCAGTGAGATATTTAATGACGTCTTGCAAAACTGGATCCACTTTCGTTGCTGAGCGAACCATATTGAATGTGACGGGTAATGCATGAATGATGTCGTCAGCGATTTGTTTAATGTCGGCTTCCAGTTGTATACAAGCGATGATTGTCTCTTCATTAGGCTTGACTGTGTTGCTAATGAGGCGTGATAACATATCCGCTGCGCCGAATTGATTTGTCGTTATATACTCAAGCTCAAAATTGTATGACATGAGTGTAAGTGCCCATCGCTGAAGTCGATTTGCAGAGTGTGCAGGGATTCCTTTTTTATTTCCGAATATAGCGAGTAGTGGTTTATGATCTGTTTGTAATTTAAACTTTCTACCATATAAAAATTTATGAAATTTAACAACCGCAAAAACTAGAGCTAACCCCTCTTTTTCGATTTGTGAGTAATTCTTTTCAGCCGGTGTGAGTGCTCTTGAGGCATGATAAATTGCTTTTTCAGAACCATCAGGGAATTCATGACAAATATATGCTCCTAGTCCAATGCTTGAAGCGTCTGCTGCAACTTTAATTGGCAGTTTAGGATCATAATGCGTCAACAACAAATTCGAAGATAACAATTTTTTAAACTGAATAAAATTATTTTGACACTGAGGAGACCAATTCCACTTACTATCTTTCTTGAGTAAAGTGTCTAAAGGTTCACGAAGAGGGCGCATTTCAGGGATGAATTTCCCATAGTAATTTATTGCTCCTAAAAATGCTCTTTATTCACTAATATCTTTTGGGGTTGGTAGTTCTAAAATTGGCGTAATTTTATTCTTATCTGGGCGTATACCATACTTATCTACGAAATAACCCAAATATATACAAGATGTTTTGAAAAATTTGCATTTATCAAAATTAACAGTCATATTAAGTGAATTAAAACGCTTAAATACCTCTACGACCGCTTTAACATTATCTTCTTTTGTTTTTGTTGCGATTACCACATCATCTAAATACGGAAAAACTGCATCGATACCAGATAATATTGATTCCATAACTTGCTGAAAAGCTCCCGGTGCAGATTTGACTCCTGGTGCAATTCGGTTGAACGTATAGACCTCGGTGCGTATTTATCACTAAAAGTTTTTTCGTATCTTCATCAACTTCAATTTGCATGTATGCATTGTTTAAGTCGATGATTGAAAAAAATGAACATCCATTAAAGTTGACAAATATTTCGTCAGGTAGCGGCAGTGGAAACATATGCGGTTCAAGTTGATCGTTGAGACCCGTTGAAAAATCTCCACATATACGAAGATGCCCAGATGCTTTCTTCACAACCACTATAGGTGCAGACCAATTCGAAAAAGTTATAGGTGTAATGATACCTTCTCGCTCTAACCTTTTTAGTTCGTCATCGACTGGATTTCTCGCTGCGTATGCTATTGGCCTTTTTGGACGAAATATTGGAATTGCTTCTGGCTTAAGTTGTAGGTGAACTTGAAATGATTTGCAATGTCCGATTTCATTACGAAAAACTTTCGGAAACATACTTCGAAGATCAGCACTTGTTGTTGTGTTGCTAATTCGAATGTTTCGACATGTTGTGTACGATGTTATAGGTGTATCAAATAAATGAAATTGTTGCATCAAATCTGAGCCTAACAAATTAAGATGATCAATAGTTGACACCGTTATAACTGCTTGTTTTTGCTTTTTGTTGATTTCCACCGTTGCGTCAAATTCTCCAATTATTTTAATTTTATTTGTTGAAGCATCTCGTGGTTCGTGCTGAGATTTTCGCAATGATAAGCGTCCGACTTTGATCCAATTTTGTTTTGATATAATTGTAATATCGGATCCTGTGTCGTGCTGCAATTTTAAGATTTTATTATTAATGATTAACGAATCAAAACGTCTATTTTTGGACACAGTATTCCTTGCATATACGCTCTTTGTACTTGAGTGCGTTTTCCTGAACTTTTTGTTTTTATAACCTTGATTTTGAAATGTTTTACTTTTATTTAGCTTCGAGAAACACGCACAAAATCCTTCTTTATGTCCGATTTGACCACATTGCGTGCATTTATGTGTTGAAAATTCACAATCGCGGACAAAATGCATGCTGCCACATTGCCAACATGGTCTTCTTGGTAGCTCTGTTTTGATTGACTTATTTTGCTTCTGGTGAGCTTTGACTGCATGAATTTTTGTCTGCACATTTTCCGCCATAGTAGCATCGCGTTTAAGAATTTTAATACGTTGTATTTCCGAAACTAAATATCAATTGTAAGTAGCGAGTTCTCAGTTTCTCTGTCTAACATGTTTAACAATCTTGCCCGAATGTCACTGTCATTCGGCGATTGCAAACCATTTATGAACTTACTTACTTACTTATCTGGCGCTTACAACCGAAGGTCGGTTTTGGCCCTGTATAAGAAATTGCGCCAGCCATTTCTGTTGTGCGCTTGCTGGCGCCAGTTGGAAACACCAAGTGTAGTCAGGTTATCCAACACCTGATCCTTCCAACGAAGATGTGGGCGTCCTCTTCTGCGTTGACCACCACCGGGCACCGAATCGAATATTTTTTTCGCTGGAGCGTCGTTTTTCATTCGCTCAACATGACCTAGCCAGCGGAGCCGCTCGATTTTAATACGCTTAACTATGTCGATGTCAGCGTACAGCTCATACAGCTCGTGGTTCCATCGAATTCGGTACTCGCCATTGACGCAGATTGGACCGAAGATCTTACGAAGGATCTTTCTCTCGAAGGCTCCCAAAGTCTTTTCATCAGAACTGCTCAACGTCCAGGTTTGTGCTGCATATAATAGGACGGGCATGATTAGTGACTTATAGAGCGTGAGTTTTGTTCGTCGAGAGAGGGCTCTGCTTCTCAATTGCCTACTCAGCCCAAAGTAACACCTGTTGGCAAGAGTTATCCTTCGCTTTATCTCAATACTGACATCGTTGAAAGAGTTTACGCTGGATCCCAGGTAGACGAAGTCCTTAACAACCTCGAAGGAGATGTTGTCAACAGTGACGTGGTTTCCAAGACGCTGGGACTGTTTATTTGTTGACACTAGGTATTTCGTCTTATCTGCGTTCACTACAAGACCCATTCGACTCGACTCTTTCGCTAACCTGGAGAATGCTGCACTGACTTCGCGCGTATTATGGCCAATGATATCGATATCATCAGCATACGCCAGCAGCATAATACTTTTGTAGAATATCGTGCCACTGCGTCTCAAATCAGCAGCTCGGATGATCTTCTCCATCATTAGGTTGAAAAAGTCGCACGATAAGGAATCACCTTGTCTGAAACCTCGTTTGGTATCGAATGGAGGAGTGAGGTCCTTCCCGATTTTAACTGTGCTGCTGGTGTTGCTCAGTGTCATTCTGCAAAGGCGGATGAGCTTTGCAGGAATACCAAATTCAGACATGGTGGAATATAGATGATTCCTTATTGGACTGTCGAAGGCGGCTTTGTAATCGACAAAAAGATGGTGTGTGTCGATTTGTTTTTCTAGGGTCTTCTCCAAGATTTGTCGTAGCGTAAATATCTGGTCTATGGTGGATTTGCCAGGTCTGAAGCCACACTGATAAGGTCCAATCAGCTGGTTTACGATGGGCTTCAGTCTTTCACATAGTACGCTCGACAGAACCTTATATGCGATATTCAGAAGGCTTATCCCACGGTAGTTGGCGCAAATTGTGGGATCGCCTTTCTTGTGGATTGGGCAGAGCACACTGAGGTTCCAATCGTATGGAATGCATTCTTCCGACCATATTCATGGACAATCATGGACAAAACCGGGTATTGTCCATGATTGATATCTTTGACAATATAACAAGAAATCGCTTCAAAACTAACCTTAAACTTCTCCAAATTTTTCATGTCTCTTAGTACTTTTATTTCTACAATCTCAATTGTGTTACTGGTAAATTCTTTTTTTTTAAATCGTAAAATTAATTTCATATTTTAAAATTTGTATTTTTATTTAAATCTCACGTTCACATTGTGCTCCTTGTTATCTGTAATCTTCTTCATGTTAACACTAATATCACACCAGTTGTCTTTAAAAGAAAATCAGATATTGTTATTTGTTCGTATTTTTATTTATACAACTTAATTTTATGTTACCTTTAAGTTTTTCATAAGTAGTCTATAAGAGTTAATGTCTCTGTTTGACGAAATAAATAAATAAATAAATAAATAAAATATTCTGCATAGAAGCTCATGAATGCATTTAAATAGAGCTTCGCCTCCATTCTTGAAGAGCTCAGCAGCTAAGCCATCGGCTCCTGCGGCTTTGTTGTTTTTAAGCCGGGCTATAGCTTTCAAGACTTCACTATGGTCGGGCAGCGGAACTTCAACGCTGTCGTCCAAAATTGGGGATTCCGGGATATCATCTCTATTGGCGGGATTGTTGTCGTCGTCGCCATTCAGAAGCCTAGAGAAGTGTTCCCTCCACATCATCAGTGTACTCTGGATATCTGTCACTAGATTCCCATTTTCATCCTTGCAGGAAGAGACCCCGGTCTTGAAACCATCGGCCAGGCGTCTTATTTTTTCGAAAAATTTTCGGACCTCATTCCTGTCACCATGCATCTCAATTTTCTCGCACTCACGCATTTCCGCTTCCCTTTTCTTTCGCCTGAAAATGCGTCTCTCTTCCCAGAAGAGAGACCATTTATGAACATCAAGCATTTAAAATTGTCTACCGTGCATTTTTCTATCATGAAATTGTCGCACTGACGATTGACGCTTGCTGCATAAGTGACAATGTCCATATGCTCTTTGCGTACGTTTTGCATACACTTCACGCGCAAAGCGAACTGAGACTCTTTTCGATCAAACAATTTTGATAGAGTAGCGACCGTATTTTGGAAGGATACTTCTCACGTTTTCTTTGGAAGAATGTAATCTTTGTACTTCTCAAAGACACTGGTGGACATTTTTCTTAAAAGAAGGCGAACTTTTGCTGCGCCATCGAGCTGATCAGCATCAACTTGAAAAACGTCTTCGTATCTGGCAAACCATTTGATGAAAATTTGATTTTCTTCAGGCTCGTACACGAATTCCCGAATACTTTTTGCCAGCACCTCTGTCAAATTCTCCGACCCGCTTGCTGCTGTACCTGTCGCGCTTGGTTCCGGGGATTGCATTGAATTTGTTGATTGAAGTGTTGCACTTATTAAGCGCTCCAGTAGCTGCTGCTGCTGCTTTTCCACTGACTCTTGTTGCCTTACCAAAAGTTGTTCTTGTTTTCCTCGTCGCCAAAATGTTATAATCCTCATACACAAGTGATTAAGTATGCTAAGATTTACCTTTATTTACAAAATATATAAAATGATTACAAATATAAAACAAGATTTAAGATAAAATATAAATACCGCGTATAATGCAGGCGTGTTGTTTGTTCTGTAGCCGGACACAAAAAGAACGAAAACGAACATAACATACCAACATTATAACATTTCTATTCTTTGCTATTTACAGTTATAAATATGACAACTGAATTATTAGTGTTGCCAACAGACACTCACATCATTGTTGTTTTAAAACAGTATTGCTCATCGCCTAGCTCTTTCCACTCTTTTACAACAACTTCAATATTAACCTGTATAAGGAGATACAACGGTAGAAATAATATTTTAGACGGTTTTAGTTTATTTAAGTCATTTTATTGAACTTTTTTAATATTATCTTCGATTTCTTATTTATCACACTTATTTAGTTTTAATCAATGAATTAAATGTTTTTAATTAATTTCAAACATATTAATATATATATTTATTATTAGTTTAAAATAATTTAGGTTTTTAAAATAACACGCCAAGTTTTTATGTTCGGTTGTGAAGCTCGTCTCCGCGTTGACTGACTCTCGTTTTTCATTTTCAGCTAACTGTTTTCTCACAACTCGCGTTGCCAATTATTATTTTTTTAAATAAATACCAAGGAATACCTTACAGTCGGCCTTTCCTGATTATTGAAGCGACCTCGCTTCGCAAACTGTGTCAATGTCGTCGTTGCTGTTGTCTTCTTCGTTGAATTCGTCGCCTTCAGACATAGGAAGGAGACACCAATGTTTGAGTTTATCGGAAGAATACACTGACGAATAGTGTCTCTGCTTTCGTTTCGAACCTGGTATATCTTCGATGACGTAGCGGTCTTTGCCCAAAGCACTCGTTACTTGAAAAGGGCCTTTGTAACGTGGCTCAAGTTTCCGTGATGTACCGGAGCTGACAGCTTCATTTTCAGCTAAAACCAAATCACCAACGTTAAACAAGGTCGGTCGAGCATACTTCTCGTCGAATCGCCCTTTCGCCTTTTTTCGCAGCTCGTTTACTCTCGTTGCTGCTGTCTCTCGAACTTGCTGTAGATTAACTTCGTTGTCGCCCTCGTTGGTATGTAAAGCCAGTATTAATTTATTTTTGAGAATGTCTCGTGGATGAAATCCATAAAGAAGTTCGAATGGTGATCTGTCAGTTGTTTTGCTTTTCATCGTATTTAGCGCCCACTGGATACCTCGAAGTTGATCATCCCATCGTTTATCAGTTTCTGTTGATGGTAGCAACATGGAAAGCAACGTTCTGTTCGTACGCTCAGCATGTCCATTTGCCCGTGGTGTTCGAACAGCGTTTAGTATATGTTTTATTCGATTTTCGTTGCAGTATCTCTCGAAGTCTTTCGACGTGAATGCTGTTCCACGATCAGTCACGATTCTTTCTGGAATACCTACGTAGCTGCTCACCTCGTCTAAAATGTTTAATACATGTTTTGTTACGGTACTTTTGACTGCTTTAATGATAGAAAACTTCGTGAATGCGTCAACAAGTACCAAAATATGCTCGTTCCGTTTTGAACTTTTCGGGAATGGACCCAGGTGATCTAGATGTATGGTTTTGAATGGTATTGGTTCCATTGCATCGTAGTGGTACTCCGCTTCCTTCTTGCCTCCAGGATTTTTGTTGTATGCGCATTCCACGCACGCTTTGATGTAGGACTTGACATAATTCTTCATACGTGGGAACCAAAATGTCTGTTGCACTCTATATAATGTTTTCTCCAATCCTAAATGTCCACATTTATCGTGACACCCTTGCACGACTCGCCAGCGAAGCGATTTTGGCACAACCCATGCTGACTTTTCTCCAATTTTGCGGAATAAACGTCCATTTTTGATGGTATACTCTTTCATCGTCGTTTTGTCGTTGTTGTCGATTTTCTTCACGATCTGTTGTAAATTTTGGTCTTGAAGCTGCTACTGAACAACCAGTCTTCTTGATCTAGCTCAACATTGTGAACTTTGAGCGATGCTGTATCAATCTCACGAGAATCTTCGTTTGGCGCTCGACTCAATGCGTCTACGTGAGCCATTCGATTTCCAGATCTATGCTCTATCTCGATATCGTAGTCTTGGATCCTCAACCACCATCGTGCTATTCGAGGTATTAGCTCTTTCTTGTCCATTGCCGTTGTGACAGCATTGCAGTCCGTAACTACTTTAATTTTCTTTCCGTATATATAGTATTTCAGTCTTTCTAGCGTTTCCACGACAGCAAGAGCTTCGAGCTCGTAGCTGTGGAATTTTTGTTCGTTTGGACTCGTCGATCTGCTAAAGTAAATAACAGGTTTCAATTCCTTACCTTCTTTTTGAAGCAGCACTCCTGTGAGACCCACGGCGCTAGCATCGGTATGCACTTCATGTTCGGCGTCTACCCTATAAGCAGTCATTACAGGTTTTGAAACAAGAGCAAGTTTGAGTTGACTAAAAGATTTTTCTTGTTCATGTGTCCATTTAAAAGGCACATCCTTTCGAAGCAATTGTCTGAGTGGTTCGGATATCCTAGAAATTTGCGCACATCAGAAACGGTTTTTGGAGTCGGGAAATTCTGAACTGCTAATGTTTTAACTGAGCCTGGACTGATCCCTTCAGGAATCAGACGGTGACCCAGAAAATCGATGGATTCTTGTAAAAATTCACACTTATCGATATTCAAAGTGACATTTGACTCTCTCAATGCCTTCAGAACTCTTCGTAACTTCTCGAACATTTCCGGAATCGTTTGGCTTCCCACCAAAATATCGTCCATAAAGTGAATCATGTCTCCAGCTATCGTCTTCTCTTTAATTTTCGTCATTAGTTTTTGGAACAGTGCCGGCGTTTTTGAGCCCAAACGGCATCCTCTTAAATTCGTACAATCCATCTGTTGTTATAAAAGCCGAGTATTTTCTACATTCTGGTTCAATTAAAATTTGGTAAAACCCGCTGTTAAGGTCAAGGGTCGTGAAGTATTTAAACTTTTTCGCTTCTTGCAAACTTTCTTCTATATTTGGTGTTGGATACATTTCTTTTTTCATACGTTTATTTATTAATCTGTAATCTACGCACAAACGTTCGCCTCCACCCTTTTTCTTCACTAACAAAAGAGGACTTGCGAATTCCGAATCAGATTTTTGAATAATGTCATTTCGTAAAAGTTCATCGACCATTTCATTCACAATTTCACGTTTGGGTTCTGGAATTCGATAAGGTCGCTGTGCTATAGGCTTATCTGAGTCGATTTCTATTTTCATTGTCACAAGATCTGTTTTCCCTATTTCACTCAAGTCATTAGCAAATACGTCTCTAAAATCTTTAAGCGTTTTCAACAAGTTACTTTTGGATTGTTCGTTTAAATCACCACTTTTAATGTTTTCGAAACTCATTTCTTTTTTATATTCAAAAGATATATTTTTCACAATCTTTTCCACACACGGCTCGAATTTTAACTGTCCATTCAGCATCTTGGCGTCATTTTCTTTAAAAAGTTCTTGTCCGAGCAAAATATCAGTAGATAAAAGTTTGTTATCAATAATGTACAAGACGACCTGGCATGTCAAAGCATCTATTTTAAGTTCCACTGTGATTTTCTGATTAGAAAAACGAGCTCCGCCGCACAAACCACTTATTTTTAAGTTGCACTGTTCACGCTCGCAAGATAAATCATTCGCTACCGATCGACGTATTAAATTGCATTCACTACCAGTGTCAATAAATGCTACTACCGATTTTCCGTTTAAGAAAACTTGTTTTTCAAAAGGATTGTTTTTTGTTTCGCACAAAACTTTGCTCACGTTTGCTTTTGGCTTACCACATTCTCCTGGCATACCTTTTGGGTGCACTTTTTGGCAACTACTACAACGCTTGCGCCGTTGCGCTTTTGGACACTCATTAGAAAAATGTCCTTTTTCGTTACAATTATAGCACGTTATGTCCTTGAATTTCGATTTTTCTGTTTTCACGGTATTGTCAAGACTTTTCACTTCATTTTTCTGTTTATTTATATCCGATTTAAAATTTTTAGTGACCGCGACACTTGGCATATTTTCTAAATATTCTTCACAAGTTCCACGTAATTGTTTCACTGATTTGAATCTCACTGGTGCAATCGCAGCTTGTAAATCACGATGCCTTAAGCCTTCACGCGCATACTTTATCACGGCACTTTCATTTAGATTATACCGCCGACCAAGCGCACTGATTCTGAAAGTATAGTCACTGATTCGTTCACTTTGTTTACGCGTTGCTGCAACCATTTTAAAATTTACATCAGCTTCATCATATGATCGTCCAAACTCATTTATTAAACTTTGCGAAAAATTATCCCAGTTTGTTGACAAAACTTGGGTAGCATCGAGCCACAACTTTGCCACACCTTTCAAGCGGCTATACACTGCAAGCAGTAAGCACTTGTCGTCGAATAAATATGCATTTTTCACACTGTTCACTCGCGCCACGAATTGTTCCGCTGAGAGACCAACTTCGCTAGTAGGATCATACTCAGGGATTGTTTCAGCAATTTCTTTCACGGAATAATGGTTGCGTACCGAGGAATTGTCTCTCAAGCTTGCCGATTCAGTTCCTAACAAGTCTATTTGATTGACATTGGATCTGTTCACTTCACCTCTACTAGCGGATGTAGTTGCGTTTGGCACTGGGGATTGGTTGCTTATTGTCGTTGAAACGAATCCTATAAAGTCCGATTGATTGTCACTCGCGGGTGGTGCACTGAGATTTTTCACAGTTGCCGACAAATTACGCACAATTTCACTTAATTCGTTTAATTGCTGTTGAATTGGATCCGCGATTTCGATATCCACTTCATCACTTCGTAGCGCTTCACTTAGTCGTTGCACTAGCTCTGCCTTCAACCCGGTTGAACTTAGGTTTCTTTCGCGTAGCAATTGTTTGAGCTGTTCAACTTTTAATGTATTCAAAAGAGGCATTTTTACTGTCTGGAAATCGTTGATTTACGCACTACACAAAATAGTTACAAACAACAAAGAAAAGATAAACACAGTATCAGATCTTAGCGGATATATTTTTCATGAATTTAAACCGAATTACATTTACACTTCAGTTATTATTTTGTTATTATTATTTTGACGTTTCTTTTTTCTTTTTGGTTACGTTCTTCTTTAACACTTTGTTTTCGTTAGCCCGTTAGCTCGTTATTTTCGTTAGCCCGTTAGCACGCTGTTTCAATCGTACTCATTAGCACGCATACGTTCACTCGCTTGCACTTGATGTATTTACGTTCACTTGTTGCATGTTCTTTTCATACTTTTCGCTTTCGTTAAGCTACATCGAGTTTAACCCAAGCGTTCGTTAAAATTTTTTTGAAAATTTTCCGTTGGCTACTTAGCCTTGAAATCATGCCACAGGAGTCTTACTTTTCGCGGAAGTCTCAACCACGCTTCACTTACAAACCGAAAGCACGTATTTGATTAAATTCATCCCACTTCTGAATTATAAGGAGATAAAACCGTAGAAATAATATTTTAGACGGTTTTAGTTTGTTTAAGTCATTTTATTGAACTTTTTTAATATTATCTTCGATTTCTTATTTATCACACTTATTTAGTTTTAATCGATGAATTAAATGTTTTTTAATTTATTTCAAACATATTAATATATATAATGGGTGTTTTTTTTAGGGGTTTGTTTTTCGAATAGAGATAAAACTGGCATTTTGTGGTCAAATCTGGCAACTCTAATGTCATTTATGTTCAGTTTGGTTTGCCATTTCATCATGAACAGGTTGACAAAAGAACAACGCTTGCAAATCGTGCAAATTTATTTCGAAAATAATGGTTCAGTTCGCGAAGTTTACCGCAAGCTCCGTCCATTTTATGGTCGACATAATCGTCCATCAGAGCAATTAATTCGGTTAACCATGGGTCGTTTTTGCACTACGTTTACTCTATGTGATAATACGCATCCGCAGAGACGTCGAACAGTGCGCACCGAAGAAACAATTGCCGCTGTAGAGCAAAATGTTGAAGAGGACCCGAATGAATCGATTCGCCACCGTGCACAACAATTGGAGCTTTGTCCATCAACTTTATGGAAGATTTTGCGCAAAGATCTTGGCTTGCGACCTTACAAGATCCAGCTTGTGCAAGAATTAAAGCCGCGAGACCATGCAATGCGTCGTGATTTTGGTGTATGGGCCGAAAATGAGATTGATCTCGATGCTGATTTTCATCGCAAAATTTTGTTCAGTGATGAGGCTCGTTTTTGGTTGAATGGCTACGTCAACAAGCATAATTTCCGCATTTGGAGTGAAGAGAATCCACATGAGATCCTTGAGACGCCATTACATCCACAAAAACTGACTGTTTGGTGTGCTCTATGGGCTGGTGGAGTCATTGGGCCATACTTCTTGCGAAATAATGCTGGAGAGTCAGTTACCGTTAATGGAGACTGGTATAGAGCCATGATAACCGACTATTTTGTTCCCGAATTGGATGGCATGAATGTGGATGAGTTGTGGTTCCAACAAGACGGCGCTACATGCCACACAGCGCACGTCACAATCGATTTATTGAAGGAAACATTCGATGAGCGCATAATTTCGCGGAATGGACCTGTCAATTGGCCACCAAGATCGTGTGATTTGACACCATTGGATTATTTTCTTTGGGGATATGTGAAGTCGCTCGTCTACGCCAACAAACCAGAAACGTTAGGGGACTTGGAGGCCAACATTCGTGGCGTTATTGCCGACATACGGCCCCATATGCTCGAAAAAGTGGTTGAAAATTGGACCTGTAGAATTGGCTTTATTCGAGCCAGCCGCGGCGGCCACATGCCCGAAATCATATTTAAACATTAATGGCATCCTTCCAATAAAGCCAAATTGATGGACATTAAAACGATTTTCTTGTGTTTTATTTCAATTCGAAGTTCTATACCTCTAAAAAAACACCCGTTATTTATTATTAGTTTAGAATAATTTAGGTTTTTAAAATAACACGCCAAGTTTCTATGTTCGGTTGTGAAGCTCGTCTCCGCGTTGACTGACTCTCGTTTTTCATTTTCAGCTAACTGTTTTCTCACAACTCGCGTTGCCAATTATTATTTTTTTAAATAAATACCAAGGGATACCTTACACCTGATTGTTGTAAACGCTCTGTAATATAACTCTCATGTGAGTTGTTGTTTTTTCTTCTCTTTGTTGTTAAATTCAGCTCATGCGACCGCCTATAAATTTTACTATGTTCGCGGTATTTTGTTGACCATTTTGCATAGTGTTGCGTTACCAGCATGCGTGATGTTGCACTCTTAAAAATAAAAAATTGACAAGTGAGCATTCATACAAAATTGAGCTTACCTTGTTATTGTTTCATGACTAAAAGCAAGAAGAAAGCTTCAGCTTCGAGGTCAGTGAAAAAACCCAGTCAGTTTAGTTATATTCCTGCTTTTTAGGTAGTGCGTATGTTTCAGTGCACCAATAAAATACAGTGATGGAAAAATAATAGAAACGGCAAGCACTTTGGCATTTCGAAGAATGCTATTAAGTGTTTAAAAGCAAACTATGAATGTTACCCACTGTACATAAAAATTGGATAACGTACTCTACTTTGTTAACACTTTTTCGTATAATTTGGTAAAAATAGCAATGGTGCAAACCTTTAAATCAGACATGAGCTTCTAGAAGCACAATTGGCCCAGCTACAAATTTGTTTTATTTGTGTTTGCACATTGTAAAAACAACAACACGCACAAAAAACCACAACAACAAAACCGACGTTTACCAAATTTTTACAACAACATCAATTGCTTGCAAAGGCAACAAAAACAAAACCACTCGACGAGGCTGAGGTTGAGATGATTGTCCCGTTACTTTTGTAACACAAAACGCAAAACACACTGATTTGTTTTGCACATCAATTTTGTAACATAAGGAAATAGAAATTCAGCCTTGTCGGAGTGCTTTGACAATTTTTGTTTTTTTGTTAATTTTTTTTTGTTTTGCATTTTACAATTTTTTTTTTGTTTAGTTTTTTTTTTTTGCAACGATAAGCAAAAGCAATAATAAGGACAATTTTGTGTTTGTTTTTTAAAAAAAAAACATTGGCCCACCAATTTATTTTCCTGCTCATGAGTCATGACTGCTTTAAATCAATGAACTCGATTTCGTATTGGGGAAAAAAAGAAATTAGAAACGCTTTCTACTTGTATGAAATATGATTCCACTGCTCTTCATCATCATTCTTATCTTTTTCTTATTATTTGTTTCATTGAAATGTGTTTTTACGTGTTGGGCTTCCCGACGCACAACCCTTTAAAGGCAGGTAGTTTAGACTAGCCGTCAAACTAACGGTTGCCAATTTGTCGTTTCTAGAGGACACCACGGAAAGGTTTGAGTCGACTTGAGACAATTTCGACATGGATAATGCTGGCCTCACCAAGTTGAGGCCGTCAGACACGTTGCCGTGTGAAAGTCGCCGCCCTGACCCTCACGCCTTGCTTTGTAAAGATCGTCCTCCTATTTTACACAGCCAAAGCAAATTGAAAAAAAAAAAAAAAAAAAATATGGCCCGTTAACTCATATTAATTTTAAACAGAGGTTTGTTTATAAAAATTTGAAATTCCTTAACCTGCGTTTAAATTTTACTGCCGATAACTCATGTCGAAAATTCTCTGTTTAACTCGGTGAGCTAAGTTAAATCAAAATACAGAAATATTAAATTGTAGCATTCGAGTATTTCAATGTTTTTGAGAAAATTTTTTCCTATAAAAAATTTTTTCCTATGAAATTATCTCATTCCGAATGAAACTTTGTTCAATAAAGACTTTTTTTTTCAATAAATATAATTCTATCATTGCATATTAAAGAATCAATAGGTTATGGGCGACATAAAAGATTCTTCAACCGGGATACCGCAGTTTAACGACAGCGGTTTCGATGATTGGCAATTCAGGGTACGTATTCATCTGAAATCGCTCAATCTGGAGGACGTTTTAACGGGCGATCCACCACCGGAAGCAACAGCAAAGGCAGAATTCATGAAGAGAGACAGACGAGCAAAGGATCGTTTAGTTGGATTTGTGCACAACGATTGTTTGGGCTACATTCAGGATCAATGCATTGCAAAAGGCATGTGGAAAAATTTACAGTTGGTGTTCGCAAAGACGTAAGTCGTCAACC
The DNA here is from genome assembly GCA_943735915.1 of Pherbina coryleti. Taxonomy (NCBI): domain Eukaryota; kingdom Metazoa; phylum Arthropoda; class Insecta; order Diptera; family Sciomyzidae; genus Pherbina; species Pherbina coryleti. The sequence goes on along the minus strand of OX030950.1, from coordinate 89,053,561 downwards.
AACTTTTAGTGTGCAAGCAACTCACAAAGCTTCGCATGAAGGAAATTGACACAATGTCCTCCCATCTTATGACATTTGATGGATTGGTAAGGCAGCTGGAGCCACGTTGGAAGAAAATGATTTGCTAGCGCAGTTACTTTTGACATTGCCAGAAAAATACGATCCTCTAGTCACCACTCTTCAGAATTCGGACGTTGAACTTAGTCAAGGAACGGCTGATGTTAGAAGAAACGAAGCAAGCTGATCGTCAAATCGAAGATGAAAAATCCGTTTCAGTTTTAAGGCAAATGCTTCAAGTGCAAGAAAGTAGGTCACAGAGCTCGAGATTGTCTGCAGCGAGAAGCTTGAAGTGCTACTGAAAATGTGAAAGGAATCGGTTTTATGGCAGATCTCAATTTCAAGGATAAAGCCAGCTTTAAATTAAAATTTAAATTTGATTCGGGCGCGAGTGATCACCTGGTAAACGAAAAGTGTTACTTCTCGGAGTTGTGTGAACTGAAAAATCTGATTATAATAAATGTTGCAAAGGACAACCAAAGCTTGTTGGCAACGTGTTCGGGATGCATACAAGGATTCAGCGACAAAGGTGTTCAAGTTCTGATGAAGGACGTTTTATATGTACCCGAGCTGCGTGACAACTTATTATCAGTCAGAAAACTCACCAGTGCTGGCATTGAAGTAATTTTTCTGAAGAATAGAGCCAATATTTTGAAGGATGGTGAGCTTTTGGCAATATCATCTTACATGAAGGATTGTATGAGATAAAAGTGGATGTCAGGAAGCCTGTAGCGCAAGTTTGTAACTTAGACAAGGTTAAGCTATGGCACAAACGCCTTGGTCACATAGGGCAGCAATCACTGGATGAATTAATAAACAAAAACTTGGTGATTGGACTAAATGTAAACCAGAAAAAGTAGGTTTTTGCGATGTATGTGTCGAAGGAAAACACAGTCGCGACCCATTCAGTGGAAGCCGCCATAGAGCAGTGAGGTAGCTTGAAAGGATTCATTCTGATGTTTGTGGACCAATTGATCCAGCAGCATGGAATGGATCTCGTTATTTTGTTTCCTTTATCGATGACTTCACGCACTTCGCTATGATTTACATCATCAAGAAGAAATCAGAGGTATTCGAGGTGATGAAGGAGTACGAAGCAATGGTAACTGCAAAGTTTGGCTCATTAATCTCAAAGCTGACGGTGGACCAGGATTGACAGTGGAAAGAATGCTAGGATGCTCAAGTCAGAGTGTGTATTTTGCATTAAAGAAGATGAATATGGAATTTCTATCCGATATAAGGCCAGGCTTGTAGTGAAGGGGTTTCTGGAAAAAGCTGGAATTGATTATTCAGAAACATATGCACCTGTAGCAAAGCTTACACTAGTTATTCGAGTTGTTCTAGCTGTTGGAATTCATGAAAAACTTCAATTCTATCAGCTTGATGTCAAGACGGCGTTTCTGTATGGTGAATTGAGAACATATTTATATGGCCATACCTGAAGGCGTAAAAGCTGAAAAGGGTAAGGTTTGTAAGCTCAACAAATAGCATTATGAACTGAAACAAGCACCTAGCTGTTGGAATGAAAAATTCAACGATTACCTTTTAACACATGGTTCAATAAGTCCCGAGACTAACTACTAGGTGGCACCTATAACGAAATATCGATATAATATTTCGATAGTTCCTGTGGCGTAGTTGGTTAAAGTGTGTGGCCTCTATGTCAACGAACCTGGAGACTAGGGTTCGAACCCTAGCAGCGACAGCAAATTATTTGAACTAAAATAATTTTTCTGTACGGCCGCCACCTCTCTGCAGACAATGGCAAACCTCAGAGAGTAGTCAAAATGTCATGTAAAGCTTCTTGAGAACAAGTACATTCCGTTCATCGCCGTTCGGAGTCGGCGTTAAACCTGTAGGTTCGGTTCTCGGTCAATTGTGTACAAACTTAATAACACGCACAACACAATTGATCATAAGAAGCTAGGTCAAAGTCCTTTCAAGGACTGAAATGGCCAGTTATTTATTTTTTATTTCGATAGTTCCAATCTTCAAACAATACGTGTAAAAATTTCATGACAATCTATTTTTTAGTTCAGAAGTTGCAGTGATTTAACTGACGCTACTGTTGATATTTTCAAAATAATGGATTCAAAGCAATTCCGTGTGTTGATTTATCATTATTTTTTTATGGGAAAAAATACCGCCCAAGCTGAGCAATGGTTTTGAAAGAGTTATGCTGAGTTTAAAATTGGTCATACAGGCACAAATGATGCTGAACGTTCAGGACGCCCAAATTGGGCAGTTGTTCCACAAAACATAAAAAAATTACTCAAAATGGTATTGGCCGACCGTAAAGTGAAGGCTCTAAAGATATCGAAAGGCAGTGTGGGAACATTATAGGAACATTTGTCGATGAGAAAGCTGCTTTCCAAATTGGTGCTGCGTTTTCTTACACCGGACCAAAAACAACAACGTGTCGATGATTCGGAGAGCTATTTGACACTGTTTCCAAAGAACAAACATTAATTTTTGCGTCGGTATGTGACAATGGATGAAACATGGATCCACCATTACACACCGGAATCAAAACGGTCGTCAGCTGAGTGGAGAGCAACCGATGAAAATAGGCCAAAGCGACCAAAAACACAAAAGTCGGCTGGAAAGGTTATGGCTTATTGGTTATTGTATTGTATATTGGTTATAACCATATATTGGGATGCGGATGAAAGTTCATCGACTATCTCGAAAAGGGAAAAACAATCACCAGCGATTATTATATAGCGTTGTTGGAGCGTTTGAAGGATGAAATCGCGAAAAATCGGCCCGATTTGAAGAAGAAAAAAAATTCTTTTTCAGCAAGACAATGCACCGTGTCACAAATCTATGAAAACAATGGCGAAAATCCTCGAATTGGGCTTCGAATTGCTTCCTCATCCACCGTATTCACCAGATTTGGCCCCCAGCGACTACTGGCTCTTTGCTCCAATGAAGAGGTGATGGCTGAAACTGAAGCATATTTTCAGGCGAAGCACAAATCTTTCTACAAAACCGGTATTAAAAGTTAGAAAAGCGGTGAAATTAATGTATTGCTCTTGAAGGAACATATGTTGATGAATAAAGGAGAATATTTGCAAAAAAAAAAGGTTTTTATCTAACTTTCAATTAGATCAATTTTTCTAGGTCCAAACATGACTATTGCTTGTACACAATAAAGGACTGCATGAGTGCATTTGAAACTAGTTTCAAGACATTCACAATTTTTACACAACACTGCAATGTCTCGCTTTCAGCAAACAAATCAAACGAGAGACTGCAGCGAAGACAACGAAAAGAAATGGGTGCGAATCAAATGAGTACAAAGACATTGTTGCTTTAAATCATTATTGCTATAGGCACACTAAAAGCAATTCACAGTCAAGGTAATGAAAAAAACTGCAATAGAAATGATTGCAATAGATCATGGTAATGAAATTCTGTACAGGTATTTTTTTTATTCTGTGCTCTGCAATAACTCAAGAAGTATTTGACGGATTTAAGTCAAATAAAATTTAACGAATTTTTTAATGTTATGAGTCAGAAAAAAACATATATAATTTGCCACACCCACCCACAACGCCCGCTTGGTGCGATTAATGTATTCAAAAGGGAATTTTCAGCATGTATTTGTGACTTTTTATAGCTTAATTAATGGTTTAAAATTTATGTAATATTACCTGAATGGTTTTGTCATTTTTTAATCAGAAATTAGTAAAATAAACCAAGTTTTGTTAGTTAATGTCGTTAAAATGCTAATTTATTTTAATTATCCCTTATTTGGCATACTGGGATCATAACATCCCACTCTTTTGTGTTATATCCCTTTCAGACCCGACGCTTATCTACTGAACATTTTTTTATGATTTTTGGAATTTATGGTCGTTATATCGAATCAAAATATTCTCAATGTTTAGGTTTCACAATTTACATATCCTTCAAGGATTTTCAGGACACGAAAAATTGATGCAACTTTATCTGAAACCCATTTTTTTAGCAATAAATGATTCAAATTTATTTGAAACATCAAAATTTATTATTTTTTTAGTTCAAATGCGTTAACTTCACTAGTTTTACACTGAAGTTTTACGCTCTATATTTTTTGTAATTGAAGACACAATTTACCTCTGCGGCTCATTTTGACAAAACTAAAAAGTTTATCAAGAATTCCACGCGTGTTCAAGTAACGGTAAAGCGAATCGCGGAACAGTGTGAGAAACAAAAGAAAACAATAACAAGCACAATCGATTCATTTCGTTCTTTATAACTTTCGTTAAATAAAAGTGGAAATATTAAAGATAGAAACCACCCGCACAAACGATGCATCACGGTCTGAAAGGGATATACTAAAGAGCTGCATGAATGTATTCGATACAATAAAGTGCATCGAGCATTTGATTGTCTTGTTCTCTATTTACTTTATTCTTTAAAGTATAAGCAAACATAATACAGCATTCTCTTACAAAAAAGTGCTCACTCTACAGCATTTGTTAGCCTCTCACCAAGATATGTACTTTCTCATTATTTTTAAATGCGTTATATATTCGATACGATCAAATCGAGACAATCAAATCAATGCACAAAAAAACGAGCACACCGAGTAAAACAACTATGTTATAGACAGCTATGTTATAGAGAAATAACAACATTCAATGTTTTTTCCTTTGATCTGATATGAAGCAGAAAAATCTTTTAAACACAAAACAATAACAACACACATTATTTGTGTGCAAGTTGTTGTTTTTTTTTTCGATATTCCATATTCTTTTTTTTTTTTTTTTTTTTTTTTTTTTTTTTTTTTTTTTTTTTTTATTTATTTTTATTATAATAGTAGTATTTATTATACTTTTAATTGAACTGAAAACGAGTTTTTGAGCTCTAGGCCAATCATGTTGAGAACAAGACAACATGAAGAACAAAGAAGGCGACAGCCAACAACAACAACAACAACGGCTCTGTATAGAGCCAATCACAACAGCTTTGACTATACAGACTGTTTCATTGGTCGCTACACCAACTCATCAGTAGTCTTTTGTGTGACTTTACACTGTGATCCACTCAAGCTACTTAGGTTCTACATATACTGCCAATATGCCGAGAAAGTTACCCGGAATTTTGTTTTTTGGCAGAGAACGCTGGAATTTTTGTAACTGAGTTCTTATCTACTTTTTGATGCATACTGTACTAAGGTTAACAACCTGGATCGTAACATACTTTTAGGCATAGCCTTAATTCATGTGCATCTTCGAAACTCGATCACGTGGTTTGCCGCTATCAGAGCATATTGAAGTTGTTGTTGTTTTTGCTTTTTAGCTCCTCCCTTTTTCCACACTTCCATTTTTAGGGTTCAGTTAGTTTAACTGATGGTACACCTAACATGGTGTGGAGACCATTTTGTTATGAAAGACTTTGTTGTTTTTGTGATTAACACACAACTAATGATTTTCTTAACATTTTACGGGCGTGCTCTCCCAGAAATTTTAAATCTTAATATTTTTGAATCCGGCCTTTCATTATTTATATTGAAAACGAGTTTTTGAGCTCTAGGCCAATCATGTTGAGAACAAGACAACATGAAGAACAAAGAAGGCGACAGCCAAAAACAACAACAACAACGGCTCTGTATGCCAATCACACCAGCTTTGACTATACAGACTGTTTCATTGGTCGCTACACCAACTCATCAGTAGTCTTTTGTGTGACTTTACACTGTGATCCACTCAAGCTACTTAGGTTCTACATATACTGCCAATATGCCGAGAAAGTTACCCGGAATTTTGTTTTTTGGCAGAGAACGCTGGAATTTTTGTAACTGAGTTCTTATCTACTTTTTGATGCATACTGTACTAAGGTTAACAACCTAGATCGTAACATACTTTTAGGCATAGCCTTAATTCATGTGCATCTTCGAAACTCGATCACGTGGTTTGCCGCTATCAGAGCATATTGAAGTTGTTGTTGTTTTTGCTTTTTAGCTCCTCCCTTTTTCCACACTTCCATTTTTAGGGTTCAGTTAGTTTAACTGATGGTACACCTAACATGGTGTGGAGACCATTTTGTTATGAAAGACTTTGTTGTTTTTGTGATTAACACACAACTAATGATTTTCTTAACATTTTACGGGCGTGCTCTCCCAGAAATTTTAAATCTTAATATTTTTGAATACGGCCTTTCATTATTTATATTGAAAACGAGTTTTTGAGCTCTAGGCCAATCATGTTGAGAACAAGACAACATGAAGAACAAAGAAGGCGACAGCCAACAACAACAACAACAACGGCTCTGTATAGAGCCAATCACAACAGCTTTGACTATACAGACTGTTTCATTGGTCGCTACACCAACTCATCAGTAGTCTTTTGTGTGACTTTACACTGTGATCCACTCAAGCTACTTAGGTTCTACATATACTGCCAATATGCCGAGAAAGTTACCCGGAATTTTGTTTTTTGGCAGAGAACGCTGGAATTTTTGTAACTGAGTTCTTATCTACTTTTTGATGCATACTGTACTAAGGTTAACAACCTAGATCGTAACATACTTTTAGGCATAGCCTTAATTCATGTGCATCTTCGAAACTCGATCACGTGGTTTGCCGCTATCAGAGCATATTGAAGTTGTTGTTGTTTTTGCTTTTTAGCTCCTCCCTTTTTCCACACTTCCATTTTTAGGGTTCAGTTAGTTTAACTGATGGTACACCTAACATGGTGTGGAGACCATTTTGTTATGAAAGACTTTGTTGTTTTTGTGATTAACACACAACTAATGATTTTCTTAACATTTTACGGGCGTGCTCTCCCAGAAATTTTAAATCTTAATATTTTTGAATACGGCCTTTCATTATTTATATTGAAAACGAGTTTTTGAGCTCTAGGCCAATCATGTTGAGAACAAGACAACATGAAGAACAAAGAAGGCGACAGCCAACAACAACAACAACAACGGCTCTGTATAGAGCCAATCACAACAGCTTTGACTATACAGACTGTTTCATTGGTCGCTACACCAACTCATCAGTAGTCTTTTGTGTGACTTTACACTGTGATCCACTCAAGCTACTTAGGTTCTACATATACTGCCAATATGCCGAGAAAGTTACCCGGAATTTTGTTTTTTGGCAGAGAACGCTGGAATTTTTGTAACTGAGTTCTTATCTACTTTTTGATGCATACTGTACTAAGGTTAACAACCTAGATCGTAACATACTTTTAGGCATAGCCTTAATTCATGTGCATCTTCGAAACTCGATCACGTGGTTTGCCGCTATCAGAGCATATTGAAGTTGTTGTTGTTTTTGCTTTTTAGCTCCTCCCTTTTTCCACACTTCCATTTTTAGGGTTCAGTTAGTTTAACTGATGGTACACCTAACATGGTGTGGAGACCATTTTGTTATGAAAGACTTTGTTGTTTTTGTGATTAACACACAACTAATGATTTTATTAACATTTTACGGGCGTGCTCTCCCAGAAATTTTAAATCTTAATATTTTTGAATACGGCCTTTCATTATTTATATTGAAAACGAGTTTTTGAGCTCTAGGCCAATCATGTTGAGAACAAGACAACATGAAGAACAAAGAAGGCGACAGCCAACAACAACAACAACAACGGCTCTGTATAGAGCCAATCACAACAGCTTTGACTATACAGACTGTTTCATTGGTCGCTACACCAACTCATCAGTAGTCTTTTGTGTGACTTTACACTGTGATCCACTCAAGCTACTTAGGTTCTACATATACTGCCAATATGCCGAGAAACATGATATTTAACAATTTTATAAATTTTCACGAATTGTGCTATTTCCATTATTTCTAACAAATTCTGAGATACTTCTTTTAAAGATATTAATATTTCTTTCTGATTTTATAAAATTAGGCATCGTATTATATAGTTTTAGTCCCTTGAAGAAGAGCGATCTTTGCATTGCTGTCGTTGTAACCCTTTGTAGTCTAAAGTTGTCTGCGTTTCGTAGATTATATGGTTGAACTTCTCCTACATAGTTTAGCTGATCAATTAAATATTCTGGAGCATTTCCCATCTTCATTTTTTGGACAAAGATTATTGTATTAAGTGCCAGCCTTTGTTGTATATTAAGCCATTTTAACGTATCAAGCATTGCTTGTATTGGAGTATATCTGTTACATTTTAATATTGCACGCATAGCCTTATTCTGAAGTTTTTGCAGTCTTTCTAATTGTGTAGTATTGTGGAGCCGAATTCAAAATGTGGTTTTATTATTGTGTTGTACATATTTATTGCCGTTATCATCGATACTTTATTTCGCACCCGTTTAAAGAACCCGATTTTTTTACCGATTTTTTTACATATATATTCAACATGCTGTTTAAATTTTAAGTCCTTGTCAATTATGAAACCGAGATATTTTATTTCATTAACTTTTTCAATTATTTGATCATTAATTTTAAAAATTACGTTACTGTTCATGTTGATTTCCATTATTTTCGTTTTACTTTCATTAAGTTTTAATTTGTTCATTTTGAGCCAATTGTTTATGTTTTTCATGTCTTTATTTAAATTATTTGCACATTCTTCCTCTGTGTTACCTTTAGCATAAATTAATGTGTCATCAGCATATAAAACAATTTCGCATTTTTCCAAAATATTGGGCATATCATTTATATATATTATAAATAATAAAGCTCCCAATATTGACCCCTGTGGTACACCAAATTCATTATCAATTTTTTCTGATTTAATACTGTTAACCTTTGTTATTTGCTTTCGGTTTGTAAGGTATGATTTAAACCATTGCAATTCATTTTCTCTTATCCCGTACATATTTAATTTTTGAATTAATAAGTCTCTATCTATGGTCTCGAATGCTCTTTTAAAATCCAAGAAAAGTGCCATTATCTTACTTTTTGCGTCTCTGTATTTACATTTATTTATCACATAGTTAACTGCTGTTTCACAAGAAAATTTTTTTCTAAATCCCGACTGATACATTGATAATAAGTTATTTACTTCCATATAGTTTTCCAATTGTTCTTTTGCAATTTTTTCTAAAATTTTTTCACATGTTTTTAACGTGTTTATTGGGCGGAATTCGTCACATTTGTTTGTTTTAGCCACTTTTTCTACCGGGGTTACCATTGAGTATTTCCAATTTTCGGGAAAAATCCCAATTTCGAGTGATTTATTTATAACATTTAACATATTTTTACCGACAATGTTCCAGTTATCTAAAATTATTTTAATTGAGACTTTGTTAAAATCGGGTTTATTTTTTAGGTTTTTACAAGTGTTTTTAAGTTCTGTTAAAGATATTGCACGGAATTTAAATCTAGAGTTTATCACAGGTATTTTGTTGGTATATTGCACATTTTCTATTGTATTTCTTATTACTTGTATACTATTTACAAAGTAATTATTAAATTGGGTAGCTATTTCATAGTTATCTTTATACTCTATATTGTTAACCATCACAGTTTTTATCACAGTCTCATTTTTTTTAAGTACTAAGTCTTTTATTTCCTTCCACATTTCTTTTTGGTCTTTGGCATTATTTATTTTATTATTTACATATTTGTTTTTTTCAATTTCAATTTTATTTTTATATATATTTCTTATTGCTTTATAGTCGTTCCACGCATTTTCTGTTTTATCCGTTTTTGCAATTCGGTATTTAATATTTTTTTCTTCTTTGAGTGATTTTAATTCTTCGGTAAACCATTTTTTTGTATCGTTTCTTGTATTTATTGTTTTTTTATTTGTACATTTTTTAACCGTGTTTTCGAGACATGTATCAATTATATTAACGCAGTCGTTTACATTATCACTTTCTCTACATACTAAAATTGCACTGAGTTCTCTATTAAAAACGTCTTTATTATATTTAAATACTTCTATTATTTTCTTATTTTCTTGGTTTTGTTTTTGGTTTGTATATTCGATTTTTATATCTATAGCTTCGTGATCTGTTATTTTATTTGCACTGTTGTTTCTCGTTGTAATATTACCATTATTTGTTATTACGTAGTCTATTATTGTGCTAGAGTTTTGTGCTATTCTAGTATATTCATTAACAATTTGTTTCAGCCCGTTATCATTTAAAAGACCTTTTAGTCGGATTTTGTACGTATCTTCCTTGTTCCAATCTATGTTAAAATCTCCTGCTATTATTATATCATAATTTGTCTCACATATGTCCTCGATTATTTCCTCAAATACTGTACAGAATTCCGCTTCACTAGATACTACTTGGTGACCTATACACCGCCATTATTAAAATATGTTTTTCCTCGATCTTAGCCAAATATGCACTAATCCAATAATTTGAGTCGGAAATCTTCTCGCCAATTTTCGTGACATTCCATAGCTTTTTAAAATAGATAATAACGCCTCCTGTTCTGGTTGAATTAGAAAACGTATTGTAATGATCGTATTCTAGTAATTGTATCTCACTTTCATCAATGTCTTTTGTTACGTGGGTCTCTGTTAGGATTATAAAGTCTGGGTCCTGCTCATCAGCAATTATCTCCAATTGATTGTAGTTGTTTACTAATCCACATATATTTGTGTAAATACCGTGTATCTCCTGTGGTTGTTAGAACACTAACCCTAGCCTCTTCTTCTTCATGTTCAGCTTATTTTGATATACTGGACATTCTCTATTTGATGTGACATGATTTTCATCAAGTCCCATATTTAGTTTTTTGTTCGCTCTAATACAGTTGACACATTTGTTTATTATTTCCTTTTCGCATTCTTTTGACTTGTGGTTTCCATGACATCTATAGCAAATTTCTTCATTTTTACAATCGCCATTGCACTATATCGGTTCCATCAAATATTCTACATCTTTCCCACCCAATGTTCAATTTTTGAGCCGCCTTAATCTTTGTGTAAGTATCTTTATCTATTATTATTTTTACACTTTATTTTGTTCTATTATATTTTTTGTATTCAAAAGATTTCACTATTTTTATTTCATGTTGCTGTAATTGTTGATTTTGCCTCTTAATTTTCTCTATTAATTCAACTTCATTATATTTAAATGACATATCTGCTATTATTATTATTGACATATCATTTTCATTTGGGGCCTTTATTTCATATGCATCACTCATTTTATTTTCTATAGCATTTTTAATTTTTTCTCTTTCTTCATTATTTTCACTCTGTATCACAATTGTTCCATTTGTTCTATTTTCAATATTTATTATATTCAGATTAACTGGATCCACCTTATTGTTTAAATCCTCCTTTGTTTTTACAATTTTTTGTTTCTCTTTGGGTTTAATTATTAAAGGCACTTGTTTTTTCAAATCTGGCAATACCTTATTGTTTTTTACTGTCTCAGCGAATGACAGTTTGTTTTGTTGATCGCCTGTTTCTTTTATTGCTTTTTTTATTTCATCGCACATCTTTACACTGTTTTTTTCAATTGTGTTATAAATGTCTTTATTTTTATTTTCAAAATCATTTACGACGGCGCAAATATTTTTTATTTCGTTAACATTCTTTTCACAAATTTTTTGTGCACTATCTATTTTCTTTAATCTTTCTTCGTATCTTTTTTCAATTGCCTCTAATAATTGTTTGATTTCATTTTCATTTTGTTTTAATGACGCTTCAAATTCGGTTTTATATTCAGCCAAGTTTATTTTGTTTTTGTTGACACCATCTTGAATATCTTTCAAAGCAAAGTCTACATTATGAAGTAGTTGGACACAATCTTCACATATACACTTTAATAAAGCATTTTCTTCCAATACCTTTGATGAATATTGATTGAGGCCTGAACATTTATCAGCACAGTGCCACATTTTGCCACATATTCCAGCACATGCTACGCCTGTTTCGCCACGAATTGACCTCCTGCATTTATGGCATTCAGCCATTGCAGAGTCAGTCATAAAAATCCAACTTTTATTTTAAATGCAAATAATTAATGTTTTTTATGATTTTTTTGTTATATACCCGTGATATTTGGTTTATCTATAGGTAGGTATAGTCTTTTTTCTATTTTATCACCAATAAATATTTTATTTTTCACAAATTCACAGAGCAACAATAAATCTCATACTTTGCATTTTGACAGTTTAGACAATCTTTTATAAGATAACTTTTTATAAGTTACATTTTTAATTTCATTGTCAAATAATTTTAAAAAATAAGCATAAAATACACCAGTACTCAGTGTCTAGCACCGAGCAAAATTTCAAGCAACACAAGCAACACATTTCAACACATTTAAATTTTACTTTATATGCTCGCTTTGAAGAAGTTCTCGTTTGTTTTGTTTTCAATATGCTTTATGCTCATTTGTTCTTGATCTCTATATTGTTAGTGTTTAAATGCTGCTAAAGATGAGAGTTGAATAGAGTGAGAATGCAAAAAACAAATTAATGTCTTGCAAACACACCCGTGCAGCTCTTTATTATATACGTCCTTTTGTTTTTACTATAACTTTTTTAACTTAATTAAATTTTTTGCCTATGAAACTTGCATATTATTAAAAATAAACTTTTGAGAAGCTAAAAAAAAAAAGTCAAGTCAAATTTTTGTATCGTTTATTTTGACGTGATAACAATACGTTTTCCCTCGCAGGTTTTTAAAAATGTTGAAAAAAATACATCGGCGTTGGATTAATTTGTTACTAGCTAATTATAGGTGACTTGATTTAAATAATGGTACGACCGCAGGGCTAATTTTTTTACTTTATCACAAAAATAAAAACAAAATTTAAGACGTCTTCCAGACTTGGAGGAAGCTTTTTAAGCAATGGAACAGCAAATTTGTTACATAGAATTATTACTCGATGAGTATTAGTGCTAGGGTAAAAAATATGATACGACAATAAAGGCCTGTTTAAGCCCATGCAATCAAATTAGACAAAAAATTTCGGACGTCTTGGGGATACAGAGAGACTAATGCAACATTCATGCAATGACATTGCATTGAATTATTACTCGGTGAGTATACTTATGAGCTAAGGCAAATGTTTAAAAACAAAAATGAAAGATTTATACATCGTCTTACGACAAAAAATAAAAAAAAAATCTGACGTCGTTAGGTCGTGAAACGTACGTCAGGAAACGTACTATGGATAACATTTTTTTTTACGAAAGCATAAATGTGCTTTTAAGCCTCATCACGAAAATATTAAAAAAATTTCATGACTTCGGGCAGGAATGCAACAACAATAAAAGTTGCATGGAATTTTAACTCTGTGACTACTAACACAACGGTAAATTTTATGGAACGAAAATGAAGGTTAAGTCTTCGGCTACATGAGGCCCCTCAGGAGCTCGCCTAATGTAACGTAAACACATCATTGTTGCATGAATTAATTATATGGAGCTAAGGCAAAGTTAATGCACCACAGAAAAGCACAACGAATAGAGAAGCAAAAGCAACAACACCAACAACAACTTATGTAGCCTGAGGGTCTTCGGGGTCACAGAGCTTTTTTTATTAATAATTTTTTTATTTTCACTTTACATAATCATGTTTGCAGCTTTTATATTGTGTTTTTTTTTGTTTTTGAGAATACAGCGAAACAAAAAACTTGTCCATACAAAAAGTAAGTTTTTGACCAAAAAAGCCACTTTTTTAAAAAAATTCCAGGAAGGCTAAGGGTAACACATTGCGAAATCGTTTTGTGGAGGGTACAACAATGACCCAGGGTACATTTTAGACCGAGTTCATCGAACACATTTTTTTTTTTTTTGTATGGAGACCGATCCGCCCTAATGTATATAAAGTCTTAAAAGACTAATTATATTATTTATTAACAATTTGTTACTTACTTACTTATCTGGCGCTTACAACCGAAGGTCGGTTTTGGCCTCGTATAAGAAATTGCGCCAGCCATTTCTATTTTGCGCTTGCTGGCGCCAGTTGGAAACACCAAGTGTAGTCAGGTTATCCAACACCTGATCCTTCCAACGAAGATGTGGGCGCCCTCTTCTGCGATGACCACCACCGGGCACCGAATCGAATATTTTTTTCGCTGGAGCGTCATTTTCTATTCGCTCAACATGACCTAGCCAGCGGAGCCGCTCGATTTTAATGCGCTTAACTATGTCTATGTCAGCGTACAGCTCATACCGCTCGTGGTTCCATCGAATTCGGTACTTGCCATTGACGCAGATTGGACCGAAGATCTTACGAAGGATCTTTCTCTCGAAGGCTCCCAAAGTCTTTTCATCAGAACTGCTCAACGTCCAAGTTTGTGCTGCATATAATAGGACGGGCATGATTAGTGACTTATAGAGCGTGAGTTTTGTTCGTCGAGAGAGGGCTCTGCTTCTCAATTGCCTACTCAGCCCAAAGTAACACCTGTTGGCAAGAGTTATCCTTCGCTTTATCTCAATACTGACATCGTTGAAAGAGTTTACGCTGGATCCCAGGTAGACGAAGTCCTTAACAACCTCGAAGGAGATGTTGTCAACAGTGACGTGGTTTCCAAGACGCTGGGACTGTTTATTTGCTGACACTAAGTATTTCGTCCTATCTGCGTTCACTACAAGACCCATTCGACTCGACTCTTTCGCTAACCTGGAGAATGCTGCACTGAATTCGCGCGTATTATGGCCAATGATATCGATATCATCAGCATACGCCAGCAGCATAATACTTTTGTAGAATATCGTGCCACTGCGTCTCAAATCAGCAGCTCGGATGATCTTCTCCATCATTAGGTTGAAAAAGTCGCACGATAAGGAATCACCTTGTCTGAAACCTCGTTTGGTATCGAATGGAGGAGTGAGGTCCTTCTCGATTTTAACTGTGCTGCTGGTGTTGCTCAGTGTCATTCTGCAAAGGCGGATGAGCTTTGCAGGAATACCAAATTCAGACATGGTAGAATATAGATGATTCCTTATTGGACTGTCGAAGGCGGCTTTGTAATCGACAAAAAGATGGTGTGTGTCGATTTGTTTTTCTCAGGTCTTCTCCAAGATTTGTCGTAGCGTAAATATCTGGTCTATGGTGGATTTGCCAGGTCTGAAGCCACACTGATAAGGTCCAATCAGCTGGTTTACGATGGGCTTCAGTCTTTCACATAGTACGCTCGACAGAACCTTATATGCGATATTCAGAAGGCTTATCCCACGGTAGTTGGCGCAAATTGTGGGATCGCCTTTCTTGTGGATTGGGCAGAGCACACTGAGGTTCCAAACGTTTGGAATGCATTCTTCCGACCATATTCTGCATAGAAGCTCATGAATGCATTTAAATAGAGCTTCGCCTCCATTCTTGAAGAGCTCAGCAGGTAAGCCATCGGCTCCTGCGGCTTTGTTGTTTTTAAGCCGAGCTATAGCTTCCAAGACTTCACTATGGTCGGGCAGCGGAACTTCAACGCTGTCATCCAAAATTGGGGATTCCGGAATATCATCTCTATTGGCGGGATTGTTGTCGTCGTCGCCATTCAGAAGCCTAGAGAAGTTTTCCCTCCACATCATCAGTGTACTCTGGATATCTGTCACTAATATAATATAATAATTATCAATTTGTTATATAATCTAAATCTCGCAAAAAGATCGAGACCTGTTGATGCTCCTATAACGGAGCGTGAAAATAAGGGAGCAGGATGAGAATTATGTTTTCATGAAACTTATGTATGGTTTCCCAAAAATTTCCATATTCACTTCTTTAAAATATTTTTTTGCAGTCGAATTTTTGCTTCTTGACTAAGCACTTTAATTTTTGTCGCTATCACTTTCATGAAAACATCATTTTCATCCTGCTCACAGTTTTAAAGCGCTCCTTTAACGTTTTCGATAAATCGGCAAAGAACTCTGTTATTGGAGTATCAGCAGGTCTCGGTCTTTTTGCGGATTGCCTGGGCTCTGGTGTACTGCAGTCAATGGAATTCAGACTCTGAAAATGTTTCATTGAAACAATCGTAGTTTCCAACCTGCCTAAATAACAATATGATTATTAAAATTTAATATTACTTTATATGGACATAGTTTCTGGGTTCTAAAGCTGCATTAAGAAACTGCAGGGAGTAAAAATATTCCCACACATCATTTGTGAGAGTTGGTACATTTTTTTTTTCTCTTAAGAATCGATCGCAAAGGCTTCTCCACCTCTGCTTGCACTCGTCAACTGCAAATATGATTAATATGTAAGAAATTTCTTGAAATTATTCTGCACTCAATTATTTCATCAAAAAGAAAGCTTTACCTGTTTTTCCCAAGTCATCGGCTATTGCAGTCCATGTGGCATCGCGCTTTAGCACATTCTTGAAGCTACGAAATTTCGTGTTGTACAAGTGTTCGTGCTCGCTTACCTGCATTATTAATTTGTCTTCAAAAGACATGTTAATATATTTTGTATGTTTATTTTTGTGGCGTCCGTGGCGTAGTTGGTTAAAGTGCGTGGCCGCTATGTCAAAGAACCTTGGAGACCCGGGTTCGAATACCAGCAGCGACAGAAAATTATTTGAATTAAAATAATTTTTCTGTACGGCCGCCACCTCTCTGCAGACAATGGCAAACCTCAGAGAGTAATCAAAATGCCATGTAAAGCTTCTTGAGAATAAGAACATTTCGTTCATCGCCGTTCGGAGTCGGCGTTAAGCATGTAGGTCCATTTCTCGGTCAATTGTGTACAAACTTAATAACACGCACAACACAGTTGATCATAAGAAGCTAGGTAAAAGTCCTTTCAAGGGCTGAAATGGCCAGTTATTTATTTTTTTTTATGTTTATTTTTGACTAATTATTTATATTATTTATTTAATTGTGTAATTTAATTTAATTTATTTATTTGGAAAACTTTTCTTTCCAAATTATTTATTATTGTTTTCACAGCTTCACAATTGACAATATAAACAGATGACCATAGGTGCCACTGAAATATTTCCCAACAAAACTGAAACAATGATGATGAACGCAAACTCATATTTTTTTACATTTTTTCCTTGTGAAATATTTGTATTAACCCATTACCGCCCAAGGTGCTAAAAAATTAGTATTTTAAATTTTTGTTATATTTTCTGAGTTCTTTATTGATATATGAATAGGATAAAATTAAATGAAATTTCAAAAATATTCTAATTCTAAGAAATATGAGCTGTACTCATATGAGTTCAATGGGCACATACGGGGTGCGAATTTATATGTGAAAGTTTTTGAAACAATCTCTTTCTAAGCATAAAGCGACGTTGCACATTTCGCAAATCCATCTAGAACGCATAGAACACACTTTGCATCTCAGTTGGTTAGTAATTTTTTTTGGGAAATGCGGTCCTGTACTTTTTGCAACGCTGGGAACAACTGATCGTTTCGATGTGGTTGGCACGGTATAGTGGCGTAAGTAATGACGAGTGACATATTTTTGAAATGTTAACAAGTCTTCTTTTCCATTTCCCATAGCCCTGTAAAGCTTCCATGCGTTTACCATGGAAGCGTTAAGCATCCAAGTAAAGAGCGACCACCACCATTTCTTGCTGCGAATTTTTATTCTGTAGGCATTTACGGATTGATCGTGTAGGTCAACGCCTCCCATGCGTTGTAGTTTGCAATAAGGCGTGGCTGTGGGACATTTATCTCCTTTTTTTCAGCTAATGACCAACGCTTCACTTGGTTTAGTGGCTCAACATCATCAAAATTGGATCCGACAATAACTGCGTTGTTATCATTCCATTTAACAAATATTATGCCACTGTTTGTATCATGTTTGAATTCATAATATCCTCTTGGCAATTTTTGAACTTCCTTCTTTGGTTTTAACGGACATTTTTTAACTCTATTTTCTCTTACAGTGCCTGTAGCTCTAAATCTATTTTGTTTCAGAGTTCTAAATAGCTCATAAGAAGAAAAAAAATTATCAAAATAT
Organism: Pherbina coryleti; assembly: GCA_943735915.1. Classification (NCBI taxonomy): domain Eukaryota; kingdom Metazoa; phylum Arthropoda; class Insecta; order Diptera; family Sciomyzidae; genus Pherbina; species Pherbina coryleti. The sequence continues at coordinate 89,035,712 of OX030950.1, read as the reverse complement.
ATTATGTGATCTGTTGGAGTCTCTATTGGAGCCAGGAGTTGAAGTACTACACGTGATCCTAATGGCAAGCACGCTGTTTCTGGGTTTATGTTTTTGGCACCACAATATGTATCGAAAGAATATAAATAACCGCAGCTGCTGGTCAACATCCAATTCTTGAAACCAAAGCGAACTGGCTTTCCTCTTATGCATTGTTTTGATGAATGATGTCCAAAATATTCCACCATAGCTTCGTCTATGGACAAATCTTTATGCATTATATCCCACTTTTTAAATTTTTGGCATAGCAAATTCATCAATGGACGAAGTTTTGCCATTTTATCAGCTGGGTTTATGTTTGTATTATCGGCAAGATGCATATTTCGTTTTATATCAAAAAATCGGTTTCTGGCCATGCTACCAGATATTATTTCAGAAGCTGTGTCTTCAGCTAATTCCCAATACATTCGCTCAGTTGGCATTGAGTGATAGCCGCTATAAAATAATATACCAACAAATATTTTTAAATCATTTTCTTCAAATTTAGAGTTGTGTCTGTTGTTTTGCACGGCGTACAAACGAGTCTGCTCTAATATTAGCTTTACCACATCTTCATCAAATAGTGTTTCAAAGATTTCAACTGGATTTCGATTTTCCAATTGTGCCTTCATTTCTCTCATATTCCGTTCAAAATCATAAGTTGCAGCCATATCTATATTGCAGGGTGCATCACTCCATTGTGGGATTGATGGTTTTTCGGCAATAAGTGATTTTTTCAATTCTGATATAGGAATATCATCTTAAGTGTCGTATTCACATTCATGGAAAAATAAATCAATAGTGCCTGGAACGTCATTTGGCAACTGCGCTTGAGTAATGTCGTCTGAATCTACATCATCTTCATCGGTATTGCAGTCCGCAATAGGTGGAATTATGGCTATATCTATCAAACCATTTCCCTGATTCGCTTCAACAGCCTCTAATGCGGAGGCAATGTTGGCATATGAATGTCCATAAAATGATTGAGTCGATAGTGGCGTGAAATCCATTCTAAAAAAATTTTTTTGCTGAGTACAGATCTGCCCATTGTACTCAATCGAGTACACCTAATTTCAAACACACTTACCTGAACCAAAATAATTTCTAAGTATGAATTTATGTACTCAAATCACTTTCTAGATATGTTTTCAATGTTTATTTATAATATCGCTGCGTATATTTGCGTATGCATCTCACACTGTTGACAATTATAAACTGAGCTCAAAAAAATGAAAAATTGCAAAACACAACAGAAAAAAACAACAAAAATAAATAAACCGTTATGTTTTTTGTACTCTTTGCTAGCACGAATTCGAAGTAAACACATGAAACTACGCATTTGCGCGCAATAAGACATTTTAGGTATGTATGTAAGATTTGTGAAGTGCAAAATGATTCATTAAAAATTTGTACTCAGATGAGTACAATGGGCGGTAATGGGTTAAGGGAGGTTTTACTAAATCTGAGGCTGATTTTTAAGGAAGGATTGTGAAATAAGGGATAGAGATATTTGAGTGAAACTTTTTTATTTCTTTACATTTTCATTAAATTTTTTTTATCTTTTTGTGAACACTTTTCCAAGAGGCAGGCGTTACTTCGTCACTGAAAAAAAAAATTGTACACGATTGTACGGTAACTATTGTACCGATTTACTTAAAACTTTCTGAGCAGCTCAAAAAATATGTTAAAGAGGGATGATTTCGAGTTTTTTTTTTAAGTTCTTAAAAATCTCTTACAGCTACTTTTGTCCTGAAATTAAAACCCTTTTTTAATTTTAACTTTGCGCAGCCGCCATTTTATTTCTAATTAATTTTTTTGAAAAAACACGAAGTCATCCCGAAATTATATGTTTCAACTCTTACCAAAATTTTGTTTTTTTTTTCAAATTATTCAAAGTCAAGATATCCTGCACAGAAAATTGGGACTTTTTCTTTCAGGGACGCAGTAACGACTCTGTCACGCTTAAATTAAGTCACAAAAAATAAAGAATTTTTTTTTATAAATTTGATAAAAATGTAAAAAAATAAAACAAGTTTCACTCAAATATTTTCACAATCCTTTCCTTAATCCTTCCCGTTATTTCACAATCCTTCCCTTAAAAATCAGCTAAAATTTCGACAGAATTAGGTAAAACCTCCCTTAAGACCTTTAAAGTCAAATTCCGGGAAAATTGCACGTCGCTCTTAAGGAGAGTTATATACCCAGAACTTTTTTTATTTTTTTTTTCTTAAAGCTTTAAGTCTCAAGAATATTTGGTGAAAATTTCAAGTCTATATCTCAAAAAATAACAAAGTTATAGCCTAGTCAGTGAACCGCCTTCTAGAGCGCGCAGTGCTGGCCCTTATTTTCAAACGCGTTTTTCTCGAAACCATGTTTTCAAAGTCGGTGACCAAAATTTGTCGAAACTCAGTGAACCGATCGTTTTGATTGTTTTGCAGGCTTATTTTATCTATATAAATAAAAATCAAATGTCATTCGTTGGTAATTGTATCAGTTGAGAACGGCTGAACCGATTTGGATTATTTTTTTTTGTAAATGTTCGTTATAGTTCAACTTAGGTTTTTACGGAGAGAAAAATTGACCACGCCCACTTTTCTGATTTATCTAAAATCGGAAAACGGCTACACCGATTTGGCTAATTTATTTTTTAAATGTTCACTGTAATCCATTTTAAGTTTTTACTGAAGAAAAATTTACCACGCCCACTTTTAGGCCCACTTTTTTGATACCTACATATATAAAAAAAGGAGTTTTTTTTGTAACTATGCAATAGACTCCTAAACTATTCATCCGATTGGCATGAAAATTTGTGTATAGAAGTTTTTTTGTGGGCTATCAATTTTTATCCACCTTGAATACCAGAGAGCGCTGTAGCACAAATTTTTTACAAAACTGCCTAAAACTCACAAACCGCTCATGTGATTGGGATGAAAATTGTTATATAGTAGTTTTCATGTACGTTGCGTGTTTTTCTGCTATCTTTTTTGACCCAACTTGAACAACAGACGGCGCTATAGTACAAATTTTTTGCAAAACCACCTAAAACTCCCAAACCGCTCATGCGATTAGAATGAAAATTGGTACATATGGGTTGTTTTCAGATACGATGAGTTTTTCAGCACAACCTTCTTTGATCCACCTTGGACACCAGATGGTGCTGTGTACAAGTTTTTACAAAATCGCATATTTTTAGTGGTTTTCTTAGGTTACATCTGCAAATATTTACAAAACATAAAAAACTTCTTAAATTAAGTAAAGTTAAAAAAAATTTCCGTTATTTTGACATCAAAAACATGAACATTAGACCGTATCAACAAAACTAACCTATATTTGACCCCACCTCAATCGTTAGACATTTAAAAGACATTTTCAAAAAAAATTTTTCTATTTTTTTTTTTGAAATGGTCCCTATGGTGCTTTTTTCTTGTTTTCGTTATATCTTCTGTGTTTCTTGTCCGATCCCAAAGATTTTTCATATATGTGTTTATTGCTTTTATGCAATTTTTTTAATGATTTTATTTTTTCGCAAATCTAGTTTTTTTTTTAACTATCACCCACCTTATCTCAGTTGCTACTATGTTAACAAAATTTAAAAAGAGCAAATAATTAAAGCTCACAAAAAATCATTAAGACCATGGAAACAAATGATATCCATAAAATTTATTTTTGGTGCAGTTCCGACCGATTTTATCCCAAAAACAACACTTTCAAAATGTTCGTCACTCATACTCGACTTTTTATTAAACAAATAACTTGGCTTTTTCAATCATAACTGTTCTCATAAGACAATTAATAAAAGTCAATTATATCGAGTGTTGAAGATTGCAAAAACCTTTTATATTTGAAATTTGTTATTTACTAGAATTGTAATAAAATCTCTAATTGTTTATTAAAGTTGAAGATTATTTTTCGTTGAGAGTAAGTTTAACTAATAAAATCATGCTCTGTTACAAACTCTGTCCAACAGTAGTTGTCGGCTTTAAATGACACCACCACCCCCAGCTCATCATCGTCGCTTTCATTCATGAACAAAAAATATTTAAACATTTTGTACCAACAAAAAAAGGCCATCACCACCACCACCTACTCTTCGTTTTCGCTATGCAGTCAACAACAACAACAACAACAACAAACGTCTTCGCTTTTCCTGCATCATTGCTACAACAACAATAGCAACATACATCAAATCTTCGTCTTCGATTTGAAGCCCGTTCAAACCTAACAGGTCGTATTCGGCAATTTCGTGGACCCAACCACCAGCCCTTTATCCAATGTGGCAGCACCACATACACTGAAATGATCGATTGGACCAAATTTCAGATCACTGATCCATCATGTCTTCAGTTTTTTACTCAAGAGCAATTGACTGATCTACAGTACTTGGACGTCATTATTAAAATTCCTGGTGAGCATTATAGCAGATATTTTTTTTATGAAATAAATGATTAAATTTGACATCATATATTTTTCACATGTGGCGTCCGTGGCGTAGTTGGTTAAAGTGCGTGGCCGCTATGTCAAAGAACCTTGGAGACCCGGGTTCGAATCCCAGCAGCGACAGAAAATTATTTGAATTAAAATAATTTTTCTGTACGGCCGCCACCTCTCTGCAGACAATGGCAAACCTCAGAGAGTAATCAAAATGCCATGTAAAGCTTCTTGAGAATAAGAACATTCCGTTCATCGCCGTTCGGAGTCGGCGTTAAGCATGTAGGTCCATTTCTCGGTCAATTGTGTACAAACTTAATAACACGCACAACACAATTGATCATAAGAAGCTAGGTCAAAGTCCTTTCAAGGGCTGAAATGGCCAGTTATTTATTTTTATTTATTTATATTTTTCACAGATTATCCTTGTCACTCGTAAAACACCGAGCACTGTCACTTGAATCCCGTAAAGATTTAGAAAATTAATAAAAATTCGAGTATGAGTGACGAACATTTCGGAAGTGTTATTTTTGAGATAAAATCGTCCGTTGGAACTGCTTTAAAAATGAATTTAATGGATATGATTTGTTTCCATGGTCTTAATGATTTTTGTGATCTTTAATTATTTGCTCTTTTTAGATTTTATTAACATAGTGGCAACTGAGATAAGGTGGGTGATAACTAAAAAAAAACAAGATTCGCGAAAAAATAAAATCAGAAAAAAATTGCAAAAAAGCAATAAACACATATATGAAAAATCTTTGAGATCGGACAAGAAACACAGAAGATATAACGAAAACAAGAAAAAAGCACCATAAGGACCATCTAAAAAAAAAAATTTTATTGGAAAATGTCTTTTAAATGTCTAATGATTGAGGCGGAGTCAAAATGGGTTTACTTTTTTTCCATACAAGGTGATACGGTCTAATGAACATATCTTGAAAACTATGAAAAATTTTACTACAACCATATACATACATATCGACTCATAACCGCCAAAATATCTTAAGCGCCAAAAAGAAAATTTTACAGGAGAAGGTTTTTTTTAATTATCTTTGCTATTAATTTTATCTTTTATCTCTTATCTCTTTGCTATTCATTTTATTTTAATAATTTTATCTCTTATATTGATTAATTTCTTTTAGAGAATTTCATCTTAAGCGACACTTTGCTGTCATGAAAAATGTAAACAAACATGTAGTGTGTACTTAAGCTAAAATTGCTTTTGGTTTAAATTCATAATCTAATTTCGTACACCTATGAAATTTTGACAGACGATGTAAACCATCGCAAATTATCGATTTTCATCAAAAAACATAAATCGGATATTATGTCGCTTAAGATATTTTGGCGGTTATGAGTCGATATGTAATGCAACATCGTTGCTCAAAAATGAGAAAAAACAATCAGAAATTTAATTTTGTGACTTTCGATTCAAATATCTCCGCTGCTAAAAAAATTTATATTTTTTTAAATTTTTTTTTTTTTTGTCTTAAAGCTTCATCAAAGTACTACGAAAACCTTATTGCAGGAATATCGTTAGTTGAGTATATATATTTTTTTCAAAAAAGGTCTGAAATATTGGAGTTTTCCTCAAAAAAAGGCTAAAAATTGTTTTTGTTGTCAAAATAATTTAAATTCAAATTCGCAAATTTTCAACTCTATTTAAAAATTATAACATTTATAGGCAAAAATCGTTTCAATTTTACGCAAAAATTAAAAACCATTTTTGTGATTCAAAAACAAGCCTACCCCTTGATTTTTTCGAACAAAAATTTTTTTCCAATATTGTGTTTTTATATTTTTTTTTTTTAAATATACCAGCTAAAATTAATTTATTAAAAAAAATCATCTTAGTATCTCGTACCAATCAAAAGTTATAGCCAATAATCTTTATCCAAAATATAAATACAAAAAGCAAAAAGCTGTCTGTAACTTCACAATCTGGCTGGAAACTTCACAATTACTGAGCCGATAGAGCTGAAATTATGGCAGCACATTTTTTTCAAGTACAAGATGGCTTAAATTTCTGTCACACCCCCTTTTACCGCCCACAAATCAATAAAAATGCTACATTTCCTACGGTTTTCGTCGATTTGGCTACATTTTGGTAATTTAGTTTGTATGCTCACTGTCGGCAACTGTACTAAAACTGGGTAATGTCCATCAACTAGAAAACTAGGATGGGTATTATATAAGGGGGTGTGGCTCCGCCCATACATTTTGTATTATTACAATTATATTTGTAAATAGCTTTGAAAGTAAAAGTAGCAGCACTTACATACAAACTCAAAATGGAGTTACTATTTGGTGATCTCCTGCTACTGGGAAACTACAACGGTCAGTGGAAAATGACAGTGGTGTCAAAATTTGAGTTTAAGAAAAGTTTTGAACGCACCTATTATGTTCCCATATAGTTGCAGAGTGCAGCAACGCGCGCCGGGAAAAAGCTAGTTTATAATAATCTCTCGTACTTGTCATAGAATTTTTTTTATTCGTAGCTTCGTTCATTTTTAATAGGCAAAACAATGACGAATTGTTGGTCGAAAATCGTTAATTTACGTTCGGAAGTTCGCCATTTTGCGAATAATTAATATTTTCAAAATCGGCTATGACAAGTACGAGTTTTAAGTATCTAGTTTAATAATATTTTTAATTTTTTTGTTTCAGTTGAATTTAGGAGGAGCAATCTTGGTCATCTTGGTCAAAGAACTTTGGAGACCCAGGTTCGAACCCCAGCAGCGACAGAAAATTATTTGAATTAAAATAATTTTTCTGTACGGCCGCCACCTCTCTGCAGACAATGGCAAACCTCAGAGAGTAATCAAAATGCCATGTAAAGCTTCTTGAGAATAAGAACATTCCGTTCATCGCCGTTCGGAGTCGGCGTTAAGCATGTAGGTCCATTTCTCGGTCAATTGTGTACAAACTTAATAACACGCACAACACAATTGATCATAAGAAGCTAGGTCAAAGTCCTTTCAAGGGCTGAAATGGCCAGTTATTTATTTTTAATCTTGGTCACCGCATTTTCAGAGCATAATATTTAATTGATAAATTTTTAATTTTTTTGGTATTATATATACAGCCGTGGACACATAAATAGCACAAAAATACATGTACGGTGCTCCACATGAATTGAAATAAAATACATAGACGAAAATAAGAATTTATTTCATGGTATTTGAGTTTAAACATTAAAAACTTAAAATCAGTAGTAAATTTGTAATTACGAATTAAAAATTAGAAAATTAATCAAAAATTTGAAATTGCTCCTTAGCTGAGGTGGACATATAAATAGCACAATTTGGATTCTGAAAAAAAGACACAGTAATTTATTTTTATTTTACAATGAGCTTACGAATATGCTTACTATTACTTGGTACTGTATCCCGAATTGTCCAAAACAGCCCGACATCTTCGTCCCATACTCTCCACAAGCTTCCTGACCTTATCCTTCGGAATAGAGTACCAAGCCTTCTCAATTCCACTCCATAACTCATCTAAATTTCGAAAATTTTGGTTACTTATGCTGACCTTCAAATCATTCCATAAATTTTCTATGGGATTGAGGTCTGGGCTTTGAGCCGGCCAATTCAAAATATTTATTTTTTCCTTTCTTAGCCAATCAATCACAACCTTTGTCGTGCATTTTGGACAATTATCATGCATAAAAGTCCACTTAACAGGAATGTTCTCAATTGTAAATGGTTCCATCTGCTTACTAAGAATATCTAAATACATATTTTTGTCCATTATTCCTGATATACGAAAAATGGGCCCAACGCCGTGCCAGGAAAAAGCTCCCCAAGCCATTAAATTCCCTATCCATGCTTTAATGATTTTTTTTGTATACTTAGGATTCAACTCTTGGCGTTTGGGGCGCCGAACAAAAGCTTTTCCATCTGGTCCAACCCTATTAAATTTAGTTTCGTCAGTCCAGATCACGTTCTTACAAAATTGGTCTTCTTTATTCACATGGGCCCTTGCAAACGCTAAACGATCCTTTAAATTTTTATTTGTTAAGAGCGGCTTTCTTCGGCTAATGCGTCCATAAAGATTAGCTTCATGTAGTCTCCAAGATACTAGTTTTCTTGAAACATTAAGGTTATTTTTTTCATTTATTTCCCTCATAATTTGCTTCGCTGACTTGAAAGGATCAGCCTTACTTTTGCGAACTATAAGTCTATCAGTAGAAGCGGTGGTTTTACGCGGTCTAGGATTGCGCGGCTTATTCTCGAAATTATTTAAAACATTTGATTGAAACAGCTTGAGTGCATTATAGACCATTTTTCGCGAAATTTTCAAAATATCCGCGATTTCAGATGGTTTTTTGCCTTTTCTACTTAGTTCGTGAATTATAGACCTTTTTTCCGGAGTGCAATGTTTGCCACGACCCATTTTATTTAGAATAGGCGAAATTAACTGAATACAACTCTAAAATTTTTACAAACACCCGATCTTGTTAACTTTTATTCACCAACTAACATGTGTGCTATTTATATGACCACACCAGATCGCACATGCCTATAAAGAAAGAGATGGTCTGAGCAAATAAAAGTAAGTAACGGTACACCTCTCTCGAAATTTTAAACAACGTCACACTGGAGTCTCAAAAAACTATAACTACAGTTAATGAATACATTATTAGATTCAAACGAAACGTTTAAAAAATAAGTTGACATTTGTGCTATTTATGTGTCCACGGCTGTATATTAAAATAAAAATATATTTTATATATTAAAATAAAAATGTTCTTGAATTTAACTGTATTACCTGTGTTTTTTATTACATTTCTACTTTAAACTCAAAAATATACCAAAAAAATTAAAAATTTATCACATAATAACATAATATATCGTCGTTGCGCATACAAAAAAGGCTATGTGTAAAATTTCGATTTTTTTTTTATTTTACCATTTAATAGCCATATGTATGCCCCATCTATTTACTAAATGGTTTCTTGATATTCTTATTGGTTCAGAAGTAAACAAATGTGAAAGTTAGCCAGTTATGTGAAAATAGTATTGAAATTGTTAAAAAACAAAAATGTTTTTTTCGTCTCCTGAAAAATTGTTCAAAAACACATAACCTTTTTTGTATGCGCAACGACGATATGAAGTATGCTCCTGGTGGCACCAGGTCACGTTTTCGGAGCTAAAGGCAGAGTTACAACAATTTTGTTCATAACATAAATTTTGAAGAACAAAATAAGCTATATTTTGTGATATCGTGCGTGTTTTTATTATTTACCGTTCTCGAGTTATGGCTCAATACGTCAACTTTTTGGCCAAAAAATTCGTTTTTTCAAATTTTGAGTGACGAGTGGCACGTGTTACCGTCGTTTAATCGGGCTCAAATTTTGGCTATCCCAATATCTGGAAAGGGGATTCGTTTTGTGGGGTTAAGACGAACAAGATTCCGACTTTTTTTTTGCCCCATATATGTAAGTTGCGGTCACTCTAGTGTATATGTTAATTGTGCGAATTTTTGTAACAATTTTTCTACTGCGGCCATTTTTTTTATTCACAGTATATATCAAACATTAAAAATTTAAAAAAACAAACTCGCGATCAACATAAATACTTACCATTCGAACTCCTAATGCCTATTTTATTCGCTTGTTACTTATCTTATCTTAATGCATATAGAAGGTCTTAATGCATATATAATATAATGCATATAAACGATTGGAACCTCAGTGTGCTCTGCCCAATCCACAAGAAAGGCGATCCCACAATTTGCGCCAACTACCGTGGGATAAGCCTTCTGAATATCGCATATAAAGTCCTGTCGAGCGTACTATGTGAAAGACTAAAGCCCATCGTAAACCAGCTGATTGGACCTTATCAGTGTGGCTTCAGACCTGGTAAATCCACCATAGACCAGATATTTACGCTACGACAAATCTTGGAGAAGACCCTAGAAAAACAGATCGACACACACCATCTTTTTGTCGATTATAAAGCCGCCTTCGACAGTCGTATAAGGAATTATCTATACTCCGCCATGTCTGAATTTGGTATTCCTGCAAAGCTCATCCGTCTTTGCAGAATGACACTGAGCAACACCAGCAGCACAGTTAAGATCGGGAAGGATCTCACTCCTCCATTCGATACCAAACGAGGTTTCAGACAAGGTGATTGCTTATCGTGCGACTTTTTCAACCTGATGATGGAGAAGATCATCCGAGCTGCTGATTTGAGACGCAGCGGCACGATATTCTACAAAAGTATTATGCTGCTGGCGTATGCTGATGATATCGATATCATTGGCCATAATACGCGCGAAGTCAGTGCAGCATTCTCCAGATTAGCGAAAGAGTCGAGTCGAATGGGTCTTGCAGTGAACGCAGATAAGACGAAATACCTAGTGTCAACAAATAAACAGTCCCAGCGTCTTGGAAACCACGTCACTGTTGACAACATCTCCTTCGAGGTTGTTAAGGACTTCGTCTACCTGGGATCCAGCATTAACTCTTTCAATGATGTTAGTATTGAGATAAAACGAAGGATAACTCTTGCCAACAGGTGTTACTTTGGGCTGAGTAGGCAATTGAGAAGCAGAGCCCTCTCTCGACGAACAAAACTCACGCTCTATAAGTCACTAATCATGCCCGTCCTATTATATGCAGCACAAACCTGGACGTTGAGCAGTTCTGATGAAAAGACTCTGGGAGCCTTCGAGAGAAAGATCCTTCGTAAAATCTTCGGTCCAATCTGCGTCAATGGCGAGTACCGAATTCGATGGAACCACGAGCTGTATGAGCTGTACGCTGACATCGACATAGTTAAGCGCATTAAAATCGAGCGGCTCCGCTGGCTAGGTCATGTTGAGCGAATGGAAAACGACGCTCCAGCGAAAAAAATATTCGATTCGGTGCCCGGTGGTGGTCAACGCAGAAGAGGACGCCCACATCTTCGTTGGAAGGATCAGGTGTTGGATAACCTGACCACGCTTGGTGTTTCCAACTGGCGCCAGCAAGCGCAGAACAGAAATGGCTGGCGCAATTTCTTATACGAGGCCAAAACCGACTTACGGTTGTAAGCGCCAGATAAGTAAGTAAGTAAGTAATGCATATATTCCACAAAAAAAAAATGTAAAATTTGATTTTTCGTTCCTCTTCAACTATGCCAAAAATAGTTACAGTGTACACGATTTAGAAACAAATTCAATCAATCACATAGATACATTAAACAATTTCGTAATAACATAAATAATAAAAATTAATAATTCTTGCATACAATTTTCAAAGAGCTTTTAAAAATATAGACTGCAAATCGGAATCCAAATGCGATTTGTGTATTGGAAAAAATAGCTAATTGAATGGCCAATTAAAGTTTTACTTAAAATACATAAACAAAAAGATCTTCCAGTTTTTTCATTTGTTTACTTATTATAAATAATTACAGAAAAATAATTTAGCTATGTAAAATAATATAAAATTCATTAAAACTTTAATTTTTTACTTTAATACCGTAAATCACATAATTTTTAACTGTAACATGAGATAAAATAAAAGATTTCATTTGATTTAACCAATGAAAATTAATTTATCAATATTATATAATATAAAATCCATCAAAAGTTAATTACGTTGTATTATTACTCTAATACCATAAATCAAATAATTTCTAAACTGTGTCATGGGCTAATATAATAAATCCCATGAAACTCAAAAACACCCACATATTAAGCTATCTCAAAGTAAATGAAACCCTTCCATAGCACGAAATGTCAAATCTAAAAGAAAATGCAACTCTTCATAACACGAAATGTCAAACGCACAACCGAGTAGAAACTTTCTCTACTCATCTCGTTATGAGCCCGAACAGAATCAAATATCGGTGCGACCGCCGATCCTCTCTAGTCGTCGATCGCAGAGAACACGTCCAGAATGAAACGATTGCGACTGACGATTTAAAGTTGCTTTTATTTAGTATTTTTTTATTTATTTTTTCTATTTCATTTCAATGTATGGGTCTCTTCAATTGTACGAATACAATGCACACAAACAAGAAATGTCAAAAGATAACAAAAAACTAAGCAAATTTCATTAAACACAGACAATTCTTAGCAAAAATATGCCAACACTAATGGCACTCAGAAAGAGAATCGCCGGCCGCAAGAGAAGAAATAGAATAGATTCTAATTGTGCGATTTATCGTTGCGATAACAGAGCTGCGTTTTTTCTTTATTTTACATGTATTTTCCAACAACAAAGATCGGCGGCCGCAATTATTTTTGATTCTGTTAAGGCTCTATATCGTACGACCGACCTAACGCAGGCCGACCGACCTAACGCAGTATTGTGAATTAGCTATTAAACACATATAGGTAATTCACAAGATGTGTCTTATGTCTTATGTCACATTTCTTTTCTTAAAGTTTTTAGTTCGTTAAATATAAACTACAAAATATTTTTTATTTCACTTTTATGCAACTTAATTTACCTGATTATTGTTGTTTTCATTCATGTTTCCAGCGTTTATTGCAGAAACTTCAATGCAAATTATAAATAACAAAGAAACAGCTGACCGGATAGCACACACTGTAAACATAGTTCGCAGTGTTGTATTTGTCCTATTTCAGTTTTGCATGGCAACAACAACAATGCCGATACGTTAGTCGTAAAAAAATAGAACAATAGAACGATAAGACAAAATACGACACCTTGTGAATTGCCTAATAGTTTTATCTTTATTGATATTTCTACTATCAGTAAATTCGTACCATTGAGTCCATGAGAAAATTTACTTCTTGGAACTGTAAATGATCTGCTTCCTTTGGTTCGTTGTTTTGTGTATGTTTTGTCTTGAGTTATGGTATGATGTATATGAATTTGTATTTTGGTTACTGTATTCTGGTCCTAAACAGTTACCTTAAATCTAATAAAAAAAATGTGCCACTTGGGGTCCGAATCTGACATTGGTCCACTCACTTTTTAATGTACCACGGCCTCCAACCGTGTTCAGGTCATGTTAAGTATCTCCAAAAATATTGGACCATTCACTTGAAGAACAAAGATTTGTGTTTTTCCAACAGTTTGGCCAAGTTGGCTGAACAAAGACATTTCTCGACAGTAGATGACTTAAATAATTAAGCAAATAATGCAATTATTGATATTTATATTTTATTAACATTAACAATTTTATTTTAGCATGCTTACACTTTGGAATTTCATTTTGAAAAAAACGAGTACTTTACTGATAGAGTTTTGACGAAACAGTATTTTCTTAAAGCAAATATTGATGAAGATTATCCCTTTGGTTTTGAAGGCCCTGAAATATACAAATGCAAGGTAAACCTAATCATTATTTTTTAAGTTTATGATAATAAATATTTTTATACAGGGCTGCACTATAAATTGGGAAAAAAAGATGAATTTGACAATAAAGACAATTCGTAAAAAACAAAAACATAAAGAAAGAGGAGAAGTGCGAACTATAGTTAAACATGTTCCAAATGATTCTTTCTTCAATTTTTTTAACCCCCCTGAAGTTCCTGAAGATAAAACTGATATTGATGAAGAATCTCAAGGGGTATACATTTAAATTGAAATTAACGTAAAAAATAACTTCTAAAATCTTATTTCAGATTTTAGCGACTGATTTTGAAATTGGTCACTTTTTACGAGCAAGAATTATTCCAAAAGCAATATTGTATTTTACAGGTGACATTGTGGATGATGATGATGATGATGAATTTGATGGTGAAGAAGAAGGCGAAGATGAAGAAGATGAATCAGACGATGAAAATCGTAAATCTGCAGCTATCAGAAAAAAGAATAATCCAAATGAATGTCAAAATCAGTAAAATGTATATAGTTTTCAAATATTACTAAACAGTATTTGAAAAAGATTAAACTGAAAGCCCAACTAAGGAAACTTATTATTTGAAACGGTTTTACTAAGAGCTAAACTAAGAAAAATAGTGTTCCACAATTGTTTTAACAATTTATAGGGGTTCGACTTTCGTATATAAAGTTTTATACGATTGCCCACTATTTTAAAGATTCCAAGCTTATAAACAGCAGAGAGTGGAAAAAACCGTACCTTATATGTAGTGCTACATAAGAGATCAGTGGTGTCCGTGGCGTAATTGGTTAAAGTGCGTGGCCGCTATGTCAAAGAACCTGGAGACCCAGGTTCGAACCCCAGCAGCGACAGAAAATTATTTGAATTAAAATAATTTTTCTGTACGGCCGCCACCTCTCTGCAGACAATGGCAAACCTCAGAGAGTAATCAAATGCCATGTAAAGCTTCTTGAGAATAAGAACATTACGTTCATCGCCGTTCGGTCGGCGTTACACATGAAGGTCCCTTTCTCGGTCAATTGTGTACAAACTTAATAACACGCACAACACAATTGATCATAAGAAGCTAGGTCAAAGTCCTTTCAAGGGCTGAAATGGCCAGTTATTTATTTCGCCAGAGCGAAAAGGTCATAGTTAGGCATTTATCTGGATTAAGAAACATTATTTTTAGAACACCAAACTTCAAAAGATTTCAGATCGGACTGGAGTAGGGTTAAATTGTCTTGAGAATTTATTTTTCTGTATATTTTCATATCCCCATAAATAAGCAGATGGGAGTTTTTAATGATATGGGTCACATCATTAATGGCTAAAATAAAGAGAAGTGGACTACGTGACTTCCTTGAGGAACACCTGATAACTCAACAAACTCAGCAGACAAAACCCCTCGGAATCGTATTTGATAAGATCGCTCTGTCAAATACGATTTATTCTAGTATACAAAATATTATGGAAACCCAATGGACTTAAGTTTAAATTAAATTAAATTGTGTGGTAACTTATTAAATGCTTTACTAAAATCAGTGTAGATACAGTCGACCTGGTAACCAGATTCAATAGTGTTTAAGCAAAATTTTGTAAAATCGAGTAGATAAGATACCGTAGATCTGCCATTAACAAAACCGTGCTGACGAGTTGTTATGACTTCACGGCAGTGAATTTTTTCCCGATCATACACGATTCGCTCAAAAAGTTTTGGAATCGATGAGAGTTTAGCAATGGGTCTGTAGTTGATAACATAATTCCTGCAACCTTTTTTATAAATAGGACTAATAAATGATTTTTTCCAAACAGTGGAAAATAACTTTCGTTTTAAGATTTATGAAATAATAAAGAGAGTGGTTGACACAAAATTGAACCGCATTGAGTTAACACTGCGGCAGGAATTCCATCAGGTCCAGTGCTAAAATCTTCGTCGATCCAACCAATATATTGTAAAATATCCTCTGAGGTAAAGGATAAAGAGTCCAAAGATGCTCTGGGTGTAGAATTCATAAATTCAAAATACTCCATATCTGGATGAAAAGAATCTGAACAAAATTATCCTTTAAAAAGATTGGCAAATAGGCCACTTATTATGACAGGATCTTCTGTAAATTCATTTTGTGTCTTGAAAAATGAAGTAAACCCGTCAGATTTCTTGTTAGTATTAATGAATCCCCAGAATCTATTTGGATCAGACAATATTCTCAGTTTAATATTTGCCTCTATTCTAGTTAGCGGAGTGAGGTGACACAAGTCACTGCGACTCTAAGGCCGTGTGCTATTCGGAAACTTTTCACTCGTGGTAGGAGAGAATTTACTGAGTTGAATACAATTTCTGTCTGTTGAAATAAAATTGTAATTTTTGCTGTGCCAAAAGGACGATGAAATTTTGACAACTAGAAATGTTGACTTTTAGGGATTCTGGTTGCTATGCTGTCGGAAACACAAAATTTTTAACTGCTTTACGACTCACAAACTCACAAGTGTTTTTTTTTCATTTTTGCTTGTGTCAAAAATTCTCTTTCCGATTGTCAAAAATTATACTAGCCCCTGGGGCTACATGAATTTTTGACAATCATATTCACCTCATAAATCAAAATTTAAATGTCAAAATTTCATCATCTGAGTGAAAAGTTTCCAAATAGCACACGGCCTAAGCCATATTCTAGTAGTCACTGAACAATGATCTGCGTCACATGCGTGACTAAACACAGCCAAATATTTTAGGCGCCGTAATTTTTGAAGTGAGATGGAACAGAAAAAAATGTAAATTAACAAAAATTCTAGTTTATTAATGGAAATTAATCTCATTATTTTAAGCTTAAAAATAACTACCAGGAAGGCAATTCGAAGAGATGTTCATATTCTTGACCAAAAACTTATGTTTAGCCAAGGGCTTGAAATGCTACACGAATAAACTTTTTTTTATTCTTTTAATCCTTAGATTTTCACCATAATCCGCACTATCTGATTTATCAGAATCCGAAAACCAAAACACAAAAGAACTCATTATAAATTATTAAAGCTAATTTTATTTGTGACTTTGTTTTTTTTACACAGCTGTCATTTATTTTACATTCTGAGATTTGTTTAATGATATATTAAGTTTCATTTCAAATGTTCCCTCACCTCACGTTACGTGACAACAAAGATACCACTTTTCAAGTGACGTGACACCGACTGTGGCAAAACCATAGAAATAAAATATAAGGAAGAATTTTTCAAGCGAGATAGAGCATGATTTTTTGACATAAGCTCTTGCACATCAAAACAAAGAAAATGATTGGTGAAAAAACATTAAAATATTAAATAATTAGCTATTGTCATCGCTATAAATTGTTTTAAAACGAACATTAATAAAATAAAAAATTAAATAAGCATGCGTTGTGCCGTGAAAAGTTGTGAAAGTTCACAAAAAACACATAATAAGGAGGTTTAGTTTCGCAGGTAATCTTGCTTTATAGTTTGTTGGTTTCCCGCCATTTGTGTGCATGAGTCATGTGCAAGAGCTTCTGTCAAAACAAAAGTTTAGCTTCATAAGCGCATTTATTCCTTAGGGTGGCAAACATTGGGGCCGTAATTTTTTTTTTGATTGAAGATAAGTTTTCATTTCTTCAAAAAAGTCAATAAATAATGGTTATTTTTACCGATTTTTTCTTTGTTTTGTTTTTTTTTATTATTTACTTTTATTTATTCGGTCAAAAATACCAGTTAAAATATGTTTATTTTTCGGTTAAAAATAGAAGTTAATATATAACTTATTTTTTCGGTCAAAAATTTATATATGACAGTGATATCCTATATTAAATACTAGCTTACCCGGTAAACAATTTTTGCACCCGAAAATATGCTAATGAGCCGAACGACTAGTCGTACCATATGTGCCGTATTTCACAGGACGTGCCGTATTTTGCAAGATTTTTTTAAGTGTCCTGCCGGGAAAAAAATTTGTACCGTATTTTTGGCATTTTTTGTAAAATACCTATGATTTCAAATACAATAAAAATTAAATAATAAAAATACGTCTGCGGCCCTAACCTAATGCGGCCCTGTTTGAATGTTTATGTATTTGCATTAACTTCATTGTATTTGTAAAATACTTCATTTCTGTTCAACTTCACCGCTTCCTTATCTCTTAGTTTTTTGGGCAAAACTCACATGGGTGAGGTGACAACAAGAATCAGGCTCATTATCTAAATACTCGTGATATAATATAGACGACTGATTTTCAAATTCCAGAAACAAGCGTTTGTAGGTCTCTAAAGAAAAATTGTGCCATGCGTCAAAGAATTGTCATGCTGCTGTTCTGCAGAATTATACTAGATCTGTTTCCGTACTTTACACTGTGTAAGATTTGTGTAAAATGTGTGCAAGAGAGTAAAAACGAAATGTGAGAATAGTTGCAAAAGTACGGAGCACAAATGTGCATTTACCAGCGTACAAGTAGAAGCCTAGTGTCATGTTTTCGAAAAAAAATTTAGTATGCAAGGTTAACACATTGAGTATGCACGTGTTAATTGAGTATGTTATAACATATAGTGTCAATTTTCGAATTTCACTTGTTTCTACTGTCCGTCAACGTGTTAAAAGCCATTTTTAATGCAAAACTGAACAATTACTTAATTTATATTTATTATTTATTTATTGTACGTAAATTTCTTTTTAGGCACACAATTTGTGAATTTATTTATCGCAAAACATAAACAATTATGAAATGGAATTTGACATTTGCTTCTTCTTATTGATGCTTATTCTTCTTGATGCTTGTTCTTACTTTACTCGAAGTCTCGAGTTCTAGCACTATCTGTGCACTTTGTGTGCTCGAGAGAGCGATTTTATGCTTGTTCTTCTTCTCCCATTTTAAGCACAGAAAGTACGGAAACAGAAAATAGTGTCCCACAAGCATGGTATAATAATAGAGGTAAACTCGCTAGATGAGAGCGTACTGCCGCGAATGTCAAAACGAAGTTGACAACTCATATAAAATCTCGAAGCTATGAGAATGACAAGATAAAGCAAGAATTGGCAAAATGTAAACGAAGTTAAACGGTTGAAGCTGTCTTGTTGCATTAATATAAAATTGTAGTAAATGGTTATTTTTCGTGTTTTTATTGATATTAAACTAATTTAAAATTGTTTCCAGCCAACCATCATTGAAAATTAAACGCAAAAACTATTAACCGCAAGCAGGGAGCACAACTAAACAACAACAAAAGTACAGCAGTAAGTACACAGCTGATTCTGACAATATCAGCAGTAATGACAAAAGAGAGCACAATCAGCGCTGCGACTACCTCTATTATTATACCATGCCCACAAGTTACACAGTGTGCGTACGGAAACAGACCTACTATGTTCAGACTGAGTTTTAAATGCGCATTTAGAAGTTCGAAAATTCTTACAAATGTCAAGTGTTCAAACTATGTAGAAGCCCTTAATTCGCATTAAAATTGACAGATTTCTTAATATTATTTCTATGTTGTGAAAATGCTGACATTTTAACAAAAATATTATTGCAGGAACGAACCAGAAAGTTTTCGGAAAATTGTAAACATTTATTATTTTTGTTTGAATATATTTATAAACAACTTTATTAATAATTAAACAAATGTATCATTGACAAATTAAATAAAACTCACAATTAACCCAAACGATTTTTTTTATATGATTTGCAATTAGCTTGAGTATGCGAGCCTGCGCAGGTGTCAATACTTTTCCTTCTTCGCACACGGTGTAGTCACTATAGAACGCTAGAATTCCCTTTGGAATTTGATAGGCATACACTGTGAAAGCAAATGTGGCTCCAGTGAGTGTGCAAAATCTTCGGGGGACCTGCTTTTAATACCACTGTTTCTGTGGCTACAAAAACACTGTGAGCATATTCTACCGCTCAGTAATATTTTGTCCAGTCACCTCTTGCTTTGGCGTTTCAGTAGCAGTCCATCCTATCCCGAAGTCTGTTGGAAAGCTTGTGCAAACCTGTTTCAACTTCTTCAGCTTTGTTACGTCCCAAAACTATTTGCATGGTATGATTTTTACCAAAGAGAAATCTTGAGTTTGCTTTCCATTCTTGTCGTAGATCATTCAGCAGATTATTGTGCATATTTTGCACCTGAAGACAAGGATGAGAGGATGTTTTCCCACGCAGCGGTGCACGTCTTCTATAATTTGTTGTTTTCAGGCCAGTCCTTTGCGATCGGCTTTCACCAACGAAATCTTCTTATTTATCTTTGCACAAGACTTTTTTTGTGTACTTAATTAATAAAATTAAGAAAACAAAAAACAAAAACTGTTAAAGTTTATCAATCGAATGGTGAACAGCTGATTGAATTTAATAACGAGTACTGTCAAAACAAACGAGTAAAATGTATTCGAATTTCGAAACAGGGTCGCAAACTGCTAAATGCTCATTTGAAGTAGAATTTATGTGAATTTACTTGACAGAATTTTATATGGGTAAATTCGAATTTAGAGAAGCATTAAGGAAATAAATGCGAATTAAGCTCTAAATGAGCATTTAGCTCCCAGTCTGAACATAGTATTATATTCGATGTATGTTCTTGCAAAAGTTTTCCACCACAATTTCCATTCTTACATATAATTTTATTTAAATTATATCTTTCAAAGAACTGTATATAAATATATTTGTTGGTCGCGGCCATTAACGCAATCAATAAAAAAAATGGCAAAATCATTTGGTACTGTTTTGGTGGTTTTACGATGGCGAGTGTTGAATTAATAATTTTTATTAAGTTTATGTTTTAAAATACATTAATACAAGTTTAAGTATGATTGTTCAATGCAAAATATAAGGATAAGTAAGAAAACATAAAAGTTGAGTGTTGCATAAGCAATTAAAAGTTATGCCTCTATATTATGGTTGATACACAACAATTCTTCCACCGCATCCTGGTTACGGTGAGTACAAGATACGAGGTTTTATTTGCCCGCCGGAACGCCTTCGCTCCACTTGAGGTATTTGGTTTGGCGATTTTTCGTGCGATAGTGGAAACCCTTCAAAAGCACTTTTCTGCCAGTGGTGTTTCGACGGAATAGTCGGTTCTTGAATTTGTATAGTTCCTTTCAGGAGAACGTAAAATTTCGCTTTGGTGCTCTGCAAAATGGCTATCGGTGTTGCTTGTGTTTAAATAATTATCATCACCACACTCATCATTAGGTAGTTCCCAGTTTTAGAACCTACTTAGTATATCTGATTCATTATCGATTTGCAATAAGTAGGCTTGTGCTTAACAGTTCCGAGGTCGGAACGAACATGGAACGATTCTTTTGTACAGCGGAACTAGTTCGCGGAAACATGTCCGCGGAACTAGTTCGCGGAAACATGTCCGCGGAACTAGTTCGCGGAAACATGTCCGCGGAACTAGTTCGCGGAAACATGTCCGCGGAACTATGTAGTTCCTTTGAGCTGTAGTAGTAATTTTTTATGGTTTTTGTATACGTATTCTCTACACCTGAACAGAAGGGCTTTAAGAGAAGACCGAAGAGGATTAATATGTATGACTGACCCCCATTACTTTTGAAAAAGGAACATTTTTTCCTTAGACACCTATTCCCTCCGACCACTCCTTAGGGGGGCTCCCATAGAAAAACGCAATAGGGGCATATTAATTTTGTCACTCTGTTTGTAAGCCCCATAAAGAGGCATAGGTATAGCAAAGTATATATATTCTTGATCAGCATCACCACCCAAGTCGATTTAGCCATGTCCGTCTGTCTGTCCGTCCGTTCGTATGTAATTTATAAGTGCTTTAAAAGAACAAATTGAGTACTCTCGAGTTGCAAAACGTGTCCGCGGAACTATCTAGCTCCGCAGTTCCATTTGATTGAATGAAACTCATATGCAGCAGATTGTAACATGTCCGCGGAACTATTTAGCTCTGCAGTTCCATTTGTTTGAATGAAACTCATGCAACTCATATGCAGCAGATTGTAACATGTTCGCGGAACTATCTAGTTCCTCAGTTCCATTTGATTGAATGAAACTCATGCAACTCATGGTATAATAATACAAGGTAGCATTGACAGTTGCTTGGGAAATCATCTACTGTCAAAAAATATACTCAAAAAGAGAGCGCTCACAATCCGCCATTGAAAACACAAGCAATGTTGAAAACGTTGAAGTGAAAAAAAACAACAACCACAGCAGCTGCTGATGTATTTCCACAAAAAGCTGTTTTTGACAGCAGATGTTTTCTTGCAGAAGAGAAAATAAGCAGTTGTCAATGCTACCTTGTATTATTATACCATGATGCAACTCATATGCAGCAGATTGTAACATGTCCGCGGAACTATCTAGTTCCGCAGTTCCATTCAATTGAATGAAAGCATGTTCAAAACGAAATAAACACAGCATTGCGCGCAACAAGAACGTCGAAATGTCATCTTACCATTTCACACATCAGTTTTTTCGTTCGTTCGTAAACATATCGTTGCACTTATAGTCGATCACAAATTCGTGTAAGCCATAATATGTGTGAAAGAGAAGTCGGTGCATATTGATTTATAGAAAAAAATTCATTGCAACCGGAACTGTGTGAACATGTTAAAAATGAATGGAAGGTGTTAACGCCACTGGTGTCTTTTATATACATACATACTTTTCATTTCTCTTTTGGGCAGCGCTGTTGTGAATTTTTCTAAAAATTAATTTATTAAATCGTGTAAAGTTGTATATATTGATTTGGCATTTCTTTTCTTTTTTGTACATAAGTACAGTAAAGCTTATGCTAAAAATTACATATATACAATTTTATTTACAAAATTGCGCGTTTTTTATAGAAATATATATACATACATATATACATATATATTTGTTTTTTGCATTTTTGAGCAGTGTGTTTTAATTTGTGACTTTGCCAAAAACATTTTCTGAGCTCCCATTTGGACTCTTTGTTTAAGGCAGCTACAATAACAAATTGTAGTCATCTGCAGTGCGAGCGAAGTATTTTTTCTTTTACGCTTTGTGCGATATACGCATCGTTCAAAGCCAAAAGCGCGGCTTGTGCTTGCAGAAGTCACCCCCATTTGATGCTTATCTATTTTCTACGCTCTCGCCCACTCATTTTTTTTTGCACTCGTTTTGTGCTTTGTCCGCAGCTGAGCCTGCAATCGAACTTGCCGCGCTCGCAGTCGTGCTCTTTACTGTCTGTGACTGTGTGCACGCCTTAGTAGTAAGAGAGTGCACAAGTGGTACAGTGGGACGAAGACACAAATTTTTCGGTCAAAAAAAATATATTTGCGAAAATTTTTCTAAGTCATTTTGAAAGCGCAAAAAGACTTAGAAAAATACAGGAGAGGGCATATAAGCTGCACAGTGGGACAAACACAATAAAAAAAAAAAAAATTTTTTTTTTTTTAATTTTAAAAAAAAAACAAAAATTTCCGTTATAATTTATAAAATTGTTTTTAATTTGTTTTGTGCACAAAAAAAAAAAAAAAAAAAAAAAAAAAAAAAAATTATTTTATATTGCTTCAATATACTATATCGTTTCAAATTTTTATCAAAGTTCGACAAAGTGTTTACGAGAAACACAAATAAAATAAATATGTCGCAATTAAAGACTTTTATTCGTCTGTGCGAAGCGCTAGTTGAGTTCGAAACAGATTTTAATCTTGTTGAAACTCATGACGTTTTCTCCCTGGAAGCTGAGAGTGATGAGCTTAAAGCCCAGTGGAGAAAGGTTAAAGCAGCATACGATACCTGCATGGAGAAGATGGCTTCTGATGAGGACTCAGATATTGAGCCCATAAAAAAGAAATATAAAAACTGCTACCAATCATATCTTCGGGTAGCAGGAAAAATATCTGAGCTCTCAACAGAAGACTCCAAAGCAATCAGCTGCTCCAGAGCCTGCGCCAGCAATGGGTCACAGTATGCCTGTGCCGCCATGCGATACTGAGGTTTTCAGTGGTGATTACCTCTCATGGCCGTCCTTTAGGGACATGTTTACGGCCATCTATATCACAAACTCGCGGCTTACTTCAGTGGAAAAACTGTTCCACCTGAATAATAAAACTCGTGGTGAAGCGAAAGAGATTGTTAGGCAATCTCCCTTAACCAATGAGGGTTTTGCGCAAGCATGGCAAAATTTGTCGGACCGATATGAAAACAAACGTATCTTGGTCAACAGCCAGCTTAAAATAATGTTTAATTTGCCACATGTGCCAAAAGAATCTGGCACAGATCTCAAAAAGCTTCAAAGAGATATCAATGGTTGTATTTTTGCACTTAAAATGCACAACATTGATATTTCTAATTGGGATGCAATTTTTGTGTACCTTTGCTCTACGCGATTGCCGGAGGTCACGCTCTCCTTATGGGAGCAGTCCATTGTGAATAAAAATCAGATTCCAAAGTGGACCGACCTCGATAATTTTTTGACAAATCGGTTTCAAACACTCGAAACTGTGTCCGACATTCGCAGCTCAACCGGCACGGTACCAAAGTCGAATTCATTGCCCTCTTCCTCCAACTCCAGACTAAACCAGAGCATTCATCTGGTAAAAGGGTTAATAATTACCAAGTAAAAATTAACCCTACAAATTGCAAGCTCTGTTCTACAGAGCAGCACCCACTACGTTCTTGCCCACGCTTTCTGAAAATGAATGCGAAGGAGCGGCTAACAATTGTTCGCAAAAATAACTTGTGTATCAATTGCTTATCGAACGCCCATTTAGCAAACGATTGCAAAAGTCAATACACGTGTATGACGTGCAAGCAGCGTCACAACACTCTTTTGCATCGTGATTCAAATCCATCGCCTTCTCCTGCTTCGAGTGTCGACTCGAGTAGGCCGAATTCGCGCCCGAACCCTTCCAGCAATAGCTCACAATCTCACGCTACACAACTACAGTCCACTATCGACGACATTCAGTCTTGTTTTGCTTCTAGTACCAAACACGTATTGCTTGGTACTGCAATGGTGACCATATGCCATCTAGGATCAGCGTATACAACCAGAGCTCTTATTGACTCTGGCTCTGAAGGTACGTTTGTATCTGAAAAATTGCAGAAGCTTCTTAAATTACCCACGAGATCTGTGAATGCTCAAGTGTCGGGTTTAAATAACGCAGTGTCGGCGCAAGTCACAAAAGCTTGCGACTTGATCATTAGTTCTCCTAAAAACAGGCAATTCCAAATAGAAGCTACAGCCTTTGTGCTGTCACGCTTAACTGGAAACCTGCCGTCATGTTCCGTTGATCCTTCTTTGTGTGAAAGTTTGCCCAATTTGCAGTTGGCTGACCCACACTTCTTTAGAAGCGGTCCAATAGATGTACTTATCGGTGGCGATTTGTACCCTGCCATAATTCTTGATGGCATTAAGAGGAATATTCTGGGATCACTTTTGGCTCAAGAAACTGTGTTTGGCTGGATGTTTACTGGGCCCCTTCCTCGTAGCGAGATATCAAGTTTTACAACGTGCTTGACACACTTTAGTGAAGTGGCAATCGATCAACAGATTGCTCGCTTTTGGGAGTTGGAGGAACTTCCTAAGCAGAAGTATATATCGGCGTCTGATAAGTTTTGTGAAGAAAACTATCAGAAAACTACTAGACGTGATGACAAGGGTCGATATATAGTCACTTTGCCATTCAAAAGTGGCTACCCTACAGAAATAAATTTAGGATTTTCTCGAGGCATCGCTTTGAAGCAATTTCTTCGTGGTGAAGCTCGATTGATTAAAAATCCAGAATTTAAGTTGCAATATGACGAAGTGGTGAAGGATTACCTAAAATCGGATCATATGAAACGGGTCTCGCCTCCTAAGTTTGAGATTTCACCATCTCACTATTATTTGCCGCATCATGCGGTATTGAAGCCAGAGAGTACTACAACAAAAGTTCGAGTAGTTTTCAATGCGTCAAGCTCAACTTCTAACGGTTTAAGCTTGAATGATATCCTGCACGCAGGTCCAGTTCTTCAAGCTGACTTGACGCTTCTGGTATTAAAATGGCGATTTTTTAAATATGTCTTCAATGGCGATATTCAGCAGATGTACCGCCAGATCCTTGTTGATCCAAAGCATTCTGCGTTCCAACGAATCCTATACAGAAGCTCTTCTGATGATGTGATTCAGGATTATGAGCTAAAAACTGTTACGTTCGGCGTAAACTGCGCACCATACCTAGCCATTCGAACCATACTGCAATTAGCAGATGATGTTCAACAGCAGTACCCTCTTGCTGCTCAAATTTTGCGGCATTTCACTTATGTCGATGATGCTTTAGCAGGAGCTCATGACGTGGAAAGCGCAATTAAGGCTAGAAATGAGCTTATAGCTGCTCTAGACTCTGCCGGTTTTGCAATGCGTAAATGGACTGCAAATGTATCTAGCCTTTTAGCAGACCTACCGACAGAGTATCTTCTGCGAGAAAACTTTTTAAAGCTAGAAGATGCTAGTTGCGCCAAGGCTTTGGGTGTTCGTTGGAATGCCACTTCCGATTTGTTTTATTTCACTGCCAAACAGTTAGAAATTAAAACATCCTACACCAAACGCGAGGTTCTATCTGTCATCGCACAACTTTTCGATCCTGCAGGTTGGCTGGCACCTATTGTAGTAACAGCTAAAATTCTTATGCAGCGTATCTGGTTGGATGAAATCGATTGGGATGAAAATGTTCCTGCCCACAGTTTTCAAACTTGGCAAACTTTTCTGATGGATTATGAAACCATTAATAACATTCGCATACCTCGTTATGTTAGTTATTCACCCAATTCTGAGATAGAATTTCATGCCTTTTCTGATGCCTCTGAAAAGGCATATGCTGCAGCTGTTTATATCCGTGTTAAGCAAGGTGATTGCATTGTCACTCACCTGCTTTACGCAAAAAGCAAAGTGGCCCCAGTCAAGACGATTTCATTACCTCGTCTTGAACTTTGCGGTGCAACACTGCTCGCTGATATGGTTGACACCCTGTTATCACACCTAGAAATAGATAGGCATCGATTATATTGCTGGTCAGACTCCACAATCGTACTTGCCTGGCTTTGTAAGCCCCCTTGTTCTTGGACAACCTTTGTAGCGAATAGAGTCTCTAAAATAGCATACAAGGTTGGCGTAAGAAACTGGTTTCATGTAGAGTCACATGAAAACCCGGCGGATTTAGCCACACGTGGCGTTACACCCCAAGAGCTAATCGATAACGATCTTTGGTGGCATGGGCCATCATGGCTTTCACTCGAACGCTCGTCTTGGCAAAGAAAAACTCAACCTGCAGTTTTAGACACGTCTCTTGAGCGTAAAGCTGTGAAGGTAAACCTTGCATACTTTGCTCAATACGAAGATGTTTTAGAGCGTTTTTCTTCTCTCTCGAGAGGCCTAAGAGTGTTAGCTTATGTCTTTCGTTTTCTTCATCGCACGCATCCACGTTTTCGTGCGTCATTTGTCAAACAATCAACATGTCTTGACAACGCAGAAATTAAACACGTAAAAACACGACTCGTATTGTTATGTCAAAAAACTAACTTTCCTGATGAATATTATAGTTTAGAAACTAAAAATATTATCAGCGCCAAGAGTTCGATTCTAAGTCTGAATCCATTTCTGCATAATGACGAATTAATACGTGTTGGTGGGCGATTAGCCTCTTCGCCAATTTTGTCATTTGATGAAAGGCATCCGATTATCTTGCCATATAACTGCCAGTTTTCACGCCTTTTGGTACGTTTTGTTCATGAAATTTCCCTTCATGGAGGAAACCAGTTAGTGCTTCGTCTGTTACGAATGCAATACTGGATTCCACGTGCTAAAAACCTGATAAAGACAACCTTGCACAATTGTAAGACTTGTGTTGTTCATAAAAAGCTACAGAGAACTCAAATAATGGCTGCTCTACCAATAGACAGAACCGTTATTTCACGTCCATTCTCTTCCACTGGCATCGACTTCGCTGGTCCTTTCGACATAAAAAGCTACATCGGTAGGTCTTGTCGAATTAGTAAGGGCTATGTGTGCTTATTTGTTTGTTTCTCTACGAAGGCAATTCATCTAGAAGCCACAAGCGACTTGTCAACTGCCACCTTTTTAGCAGCTTTCTCTCGCTTTGTTGCTAGACGCGGCTGCCCAGCAAAGGTCTATTCTGACAATGGTACTAACTTTGTTGGCGCTTCCAAAGTCCTAAAAAAAGATTTTAAAGATTTTCTGAAGGCATCTCATGATGCTCTTTTAGCTCAGTACATGCAGCAAGAAATTGCATGGCACTTCATTCCAGCAGGTGCTCCCCATATGGGAGGCCTTTGGGAAGCAGGTGTAAAAAGTTTCAAAACGCATTTTAAGAAAATGGCCGGAAGTATGAGCTATACTTTCGAAGAATTCACAACCTTGCTTAACAGAATCGAAGCTTGTCTGAACTCGAGGCCTCTTACCGCCATGTCCGAAGATCCTGGTGACTTTCAATCTCTGACTCCAGGCCATTTCTTGGTCGGAGGCCCACTTCTCTCACTAGTGGAGCCAGAAATAATTGATCAGCCTCTGACAATCGTCAATCGTTGGCAGAAGGTCAAGGCAATGCATCAGCATTTTTGCACCAGGTGGAAAAATGAATATTTGAAGGAGATGCATAGGCGTGTAAAGTGGAAAGGTCCTCAATTGGATTTTAAAGTAAATGACATAGTTGTCGTGAAAGAAGACAACTTACCCGCGAATGAATGGCGATTAGGTCGAATATATAAGACTTACACTGGTAGCGATAATAGAGTTCGCGTTGCCGATGTCCGAACCGAGCGAGGTTGTATAACTCGACCTATAGTTAAGCTTGTCGCACTTCCGTCTGAGTAGCTAAGTCACTATTCTCTGAACCATTTGCCTTTCTTGTTTTTCTTTTTCGTTTCTTTTTGTCTCGTTTCAGAATGTCCACCACCAACATCGTCAGCGATCTTCTGGAGGAGATGATTCTCCAGACAGAATCCGAGTTTGGCGCCAGTGAGACGGAGACGGTGCTAGAGTCGCCTGCGGAAAAACTTGCACTACAACGAGCTTCGGTGACAAGCGTGGTCACGGTTAGAGCCAGCAATGACGCTATGGCTAGATGTAGCTTGTGCTCGTCGGAGCATAATCTTCCATCGTGCCGGCAGTTCCTGGCTATGAACATCGAGGAGCGGTTGCGAACAGTGTTACTAAACTTTCACTGCTCCAACTGCCTCTCGAGCTCTCATATGCGAAGGGACTGTCGGAGCAATGGAAGATGTCGTCATTGTGGTGAAGACCACCACAGCTTGCTCCACTCGCGTCTACGAGTCCGAGGGACCGCCGTCGCAAGTACCGCAAGCGTCTTCGGCTAGGGACCACCTCCCGAAGCGGTCCCCCCCTAGAAAGAGATTGCAGTCGCAAGCACCGAAAGCGTCTTCGGCTAGGGACCACTTCCCGAGGCGATCTCTGCCTGAGCCATCGACATCACACGCTCAAAAGAGATTGCAGTCGCAAGCACCGAAAGCGTCTTCGGCTAGGGACCACTTCCCGAAGCGATCTCCACCTGAGCCACCGACATCCAGAACCCTCCAACGCGTCACCTCACTGCTCCCCACTGTCATGGTGCGGACCTGGGCAAATGGTCGCCTCGTCTCGGAGCGCGCTATCCTTGATGCCTGTCTCCCGCAGACGACAATAGCTAAAGCTTTGGTTTTAAAGTGGAAGCTGCCGACATCTGTGGTTGATGACACTGAGGTGTGCACTCTGATGATCCGGGGTCAACATGAGTCTAGCGTCCACATCGAAACGACAGCTAGGGTCGAGCGCCGGTTGGAGGTCGTGACACCAAACAAGACCATCGACGAGCGGATCAGGCAGGGATTCCCAAATTTGAATTTGGCCGATCCCAACTTCTACGTGTCATCGCCGGTCCGTATTCTGCTTGGGAGCGATGTGTATGCCCGAGTAATGCAGCCTGGGATCTTCCCATCTGGGTTTGGCATGCCACTAGCCCAAAATTCAATTTTTGGTTGGGTGTTATCTGGACAAGGTTCTTGGTAACTCCAGGTTGCATTCCTGCAAGGCGGGCGGCATGTTAACGCCACTGGTGTCTTTTATATACATACATACTTTTCATTTCTCTTTTGGGCAGCGCTTCTCGCTGCCTTTGCATAAAACTCTGTTAGTTTTAAGTAACTACTAATAAAACTGACCTCGGTCTTTTAAGTTGAAACCCGTGCGTTTTTTCTTCATTTAAAAGAAATTAGAAATTTTTCAATAGTGAATTAATCAGAAGGAACGATTGGAACTATGTCCGACTGTGAACATAGTTCCAGGAACTATACAGGTTCGGAACGACCCATCTCTAGCAATAAGCCAGAGTTGTGCATTTGATCTATATGGCTTCTTACTAGCTTTCCATTGTATTCAATTCAGAAGTGCAGATCACCTAATCGATTAGCAATGATTCCGGATAACCATTTTGGCATTTTTAGATTTCCTGACAAGAAGTAAACTCGTTTCTGCAAACCAAATGTCCGGTAGTTTGTGTTGTGACGTATTTATAACATGCAATAACAATCGAGTTTAGCTACTACAGCTTTTTCGCACATTCTCATCATTAACACATTTAAAGTCACAATCCAAATATCTTTGAAATTTTCAACGATATTAATACAAGTGGCTCAAAATAAGCTTATGTGAGAAAAATTTACCCACCAAAATATGGTTGGGCTCAAGGACAACACAAGACATCACGACTAACCATGCAAAAACATAACCATGCAATTACACAATAGTTTTTAATCTACTCTTGAGTTGACCTTTAGACAAGTTAACATCAAAAAAGCTACAATTGTTAACTAATTTACTCATACGGTTTAAAGGAGCAGTTAACATATAATTTGTTCTACTAAATGGTAAGTAAATTAAATTGTTAGCATTTCTACTGCTTCTACGATTAGAATTAAAATTTATAAGAGAAAGAAGTTCTGGAGAATCGAATACACCGGTGATGAGTTGGTGCAAATAGACGATATCTGCAGACTTCCTTCGCTCACTCAATGATTGCATTTTTAAAAGTTTCAAGCGATCCTCATAAGGAGGAAGGTTTAAAATGTCAAATCCACTTAAGCCTCTTAGGACAAACCGAACAAAGCATTTTTGGATTCTCTCTATTCGATCAACATGCACATTGTAACTTGGAGACCAAACTTGACTTGCGTACTCCAAGTGAGGACGCACTATTGCATAATACAGCGTTGTAGTCGTAATCATGCTATTGAATTCTTTGGCCCAGCGTTTAATAAATCCAAGCATAGAAGATGCTTTTTTACAAATGTTATCAATATGAATGTTAAAGGAAAGCTTAGAATCCATAAATATTCCCAGATCTTTAACGACATCCACACGACATAAAGGAGTATCTTTTATCTTATAATCAAAAACTAAATTATTCCTTTTTCGCGAAAAGGTCATAGTTTGGCATTTATCTGGATTAAGAAACATATTATTTTTAGAACACCAAACTTCAAAAGATTTCAGATCGGACTGGAGTAGGGCTGAATTATCTTGAGAATTTATTTTTCTGTATATTTTCATATCATCCGCATAAATAAGCAGATGAGAGTTTTTAATGATATGGGTCACATCATTAATGGCTAAAATAAACAGAAGTGGACCTAGGTGACTTCCTTGAGGAACACCAGATAACGCAATAAACTCCGCAGACAAAACCCCTCGGAATCGTATTTGATAAGATCGGTCTGACAAATACGATTTAATCCAGTTTACAAAATATTGTGGAAATCCAATGGACTTAAGTTTAAATAGAATTAAATTGTGTGGTAACTTATCAAATGCCTTGCTAAAATCAGTGTAGATGCAGTCGACCTGGCAACCAGATTCAATGGTGTTTAAGCAAAACGTTGTAAAATCGAGCAGATTAGATACCGTAGATCTGCCACTAACAAAACCATGCTGACGAGTTGTTATGACTTCACGACAGTGAATTTCTACCCGATCATACACGATTCGCTCAAAAAGTTTTGGAATCGATGACAGTTTAGCAATGGGCCTGTAGTTAATGACATCATTCCTGCAACCTTTTTTATAAATAGGACTAATAAATGATTTTTTCCAAAACAGTGGAAAATAACTTTCGTTTATAGATTTATTAAATAACAAAGAAAGTGGTTGACACAAAATTGAACCGCATTGAGTTAACACTGCGGCAGGAATTCCATCAGGTCCAGTGCTAAAATCTTCATCGATCGAACTAATATATTTTAAAATATCCTCTGAGGTAAAGGATAAAGAGTCCAAAGAAACTCTGGGTGTAGAATTCATATATTCAAAATACCCCTCATCAGGATCAAACGAATCCGAACAAAATGAATCTTTAAAAAGATTTGCAAACAAACCACAAATAATGACGGGATCATCAGTAATTCCATCCACAGTTTTGAATGATGAAGGGAATCCATCGGATTTCTTCTTTGTATTTATGAATCCCCAAAACTTCTTTGGATCAGACAGTATTCTCAGCTTTATATTGTCTAAATATTCATTATATAATGCAGCTGAGCTATTTTCAAATTCCAGAAACAAACGTTTGTAGGTTTCCAGGTCATTTGAGTCTAAACTACAGACATATTTCTTCCATGCCCTATTCCTGTTGTTGCGAAGAGTTTTTAAAACCTTAGTGTACCAAGGGTATGCACAGTTTTTCGCAAATTTGAGGCTATATGGTACGGACTGAGAGAACACAGTAAAGAGCTCCATATAAAAAAAATTTATGGAATTATCAAGGTTATTTCCATTTAAGTACTCTAAAATAACATTAAGTTTGTTATGAAGTAAATGATTCATCTTCAAAAAGTCAGCTTTTTTAAAATTGAATTCATAAACCTTATCGATTGAACTCGAATTTACTATGCTCTCCCTGTCCGATTTATACCAAATGCTCAATGGTGGATGGTATTCATCAACATTAGTCAGAGCATGAAAGGCCCTTTTAACAATTACATTGTTACTGTCTGTAGTTAAGACCAGGTCAAGAAGTCTTTCAAGACTATTATAAATACAACTTACTTGTTGTAAGTCAGAACATATATTGTCAACAAATATATGTTCTTGGCGAGTCTTCGAATTTGATGCACAAAAATATGTATCATCGTCGGAAGAATGCCATTTTAAGTCAGGCAGATTGAAATCGCCCAACAGTAAAATGTCGTCAGTAACGTCAAGTAGACTTATAATATATTCTATGCAATCCGCAAGGCTTGCATAGACTTCTGCACTGCTCTTTGGGGGAACATACGCATTAATAACATATACATTGGAATTACAATGTATAACCTTAACGCATATAAGTTCGATATTAGAAGAGCAGGGAATATCAATTAAGGAACTGACAAAGGAGTTCCTTACAGCTAAAAGGACACCACCACCAACAGCAGAAATATTGTTAGTGTGTCTGTCTCTTCTAAAAACTTGAAAACTATTGTCAAACAATTCCAAGTCAGTAATGCTTCCGTTCAGCCATGTTTCTGTTAACGCGATAATATCCTCAGAGAAATTCTGAGACGCCAAAAATATGTCGCGCGTTTTAGAACGTAATCCCCTTACATTTTGATAGTAAAGGGATAATCTATTTAGTTTTTTTGTGTCTGATGGGCGATTTTATTCGTCCTTCTAGACTTATTTTTAGGCGTAAACTCAGAAACGAGGATATTATCGGCCCACATTTTAGAGTTAAGAACAGATGTAAACTCTTCAGCTGCAACTGTTAGAATAAAGGAGGCGTGGGAAGGCTTGTTACCAATTTTTTTGCATGAACAGAATGCATTTTGACCATGTAATATATTTTGTTTGACAAACGTCATTACATTTTCAGTTGTTGTGTCGGGCTGAAGACGTGAAATGAATAAGAGTTTTCGCCTCGACACTGCCCTTAAATTAATTATTGGGTTATTGCGCTCAGTTGATAGCAAATTTGGACTATAAGTCAATGGAGGAGTAAAAGATGGAGGTGAAGAAATAACTGTGTTATTATTTTCTGCAGGCATAGCCGTGGTCTGCTTAGCCTGAGGAGTGTTTGCAGACGTCTTGCGACGCTTATTATTTTTATTTTTATTTTTCCTCTTCTTTTTTGAGCTATTTTGGTCTTTTTCGGATTGAATGTTAGTTTGAGTCCCGGAAGAGATAGTCTGAGACAAGGAAGGCAAAATGTTTTCCGGAGAAGAACATTCATCATATACGCTAATACTGGGTGCGGCACTAACTTCGCTAAAAAATGTTACAATTTCCCTAAAATTGTTATTTAACGATTTAAGACTTTCTCCAAATAGCTTTATTTTAGAATAAAGCTCATCTGGGGAAAGGGCCCTGCACGAAGCACAGTACCAGCGAAGACCTGATCGGACAGACATTAAATCGTCTAAACACGATTTAGAAATACCCGCACATCTCGCATGAAACATTCGCTCACATGGACCAGAACAACTGAACATTGGGTTCAGAATATTCT
Source organism: Pherbina coryleti (assembly GCA_943735915.1). Lineage (NCBI taxonomy): Eukaryota > Metazoa > Arthropoda > Insecta > Diptera > Sciomyzidae > Pherbina > Pherbina coryleti. The sequence continues at coordinate 89,001,507 of OX030950.1, read as the reverse complement.
GGCTTTTACATAGCTCGTTTAGGGAACAAGCAGCAATATTTTCACTAGAAAAATAATCCATGTTGCAAATTGAGCAGAGCGTGCCTAAAGGGTTAAAATTTTGTAGCTATGTATGTATATATGCAGTGAGCGCACAGTTAAAAAACAAATACAACACACGTAGAAATTGTTTGGCCGTAACCTTGGTATATGTTTCTTCTGGTCAAATCAAATTCAAACGTGTACGAATTAATCGCTCCAAGGATAATATTGAAGATGATTCTCTCGTACTATGTGGTGCATTTCTATACTGTCTTAAGAATTCATTAATGTTCCTTTGTATAGTGCTTCTCGTCGACCCCATGGCCTTCAATGTCTTCTTAATTGTTTGTACTGATTGTTTTGCCTGACCGTTTGTTGAAGGATGGCATGGTGCAATTCGTTTATGGTATTTGACTCCGCTGTTACGTGGAAAATCAGTAAATTCTTTTGATGAAAAATTTGTACCATTATCCGATACGACTTTTGTTGGTACACCATAAGTAGCAAACATAACATACAAAATGGCAGTGGTCGCCGCAGTTGTAATGAATGATGTAATTTTGACTTCAACCCACTTACTCTATGCATCAGCTACAATTAGTAACATTGTTCCTAGAAAGGGGCCAGCGTAGTCTATATGCACGGGCCTTTCCCAAGGGCGCTTTGGATATTCCCAGTGATGTACGTTATACAGTATAATCTCATAAATTAGAACTCTCACAAATTCTAATTGTCCAGAAATTAGAACCTACCAAGATGTATTAAAGAAGGTGGAAGAAGTAGATGACGTCTATAAAATCAACACCGTCGCGCTGTCAAAATCAAAAGAAATGAAGTGATGCCATATTTTGTGCGAAAATCCAATGAAAAATGCAACGTTTTCCTATTTGTTCTTATTGCTTCGATTAAACAAAAACGCTTCTAGCGTGATTTTTTTTTTTTTTTAATTTTCTAGTGACTTGTGGATTACCTTTTATAGAAAAATGTGTCGAAAAGTTGTGCTATCTGCCATCGTACTTAGAATAATGAGAGTATATGATTCTTTAAAGTTTCAAAGGATGGCTTTCGAAGAAGAAAGTGGATCGACTGTTGCGGCTTGGAGTTGAACATGCTTGCTTAACTTTACAACTCAAAAATAACCCTAAAATTTGGCTGCTTGTGATGTTTCTAAACTTTATCCCCTTACCCGATTGCAAAACTCCCTCTCAAAGTATTTGTCCCACACAAAAGAAAAATAAAGAAAGTGGCATCACTACAACGAAATTTGACAGCACAACGGTGTCGATTTAATAAACATTAACCTACTTCTTCCACCTTCTTAAATACATCTTGGAACCTACTATTTCAATATTGAACGCTCTGAAATGAGAACCTGGTTCTAATGTCTGGTATACATGTAAATAGGGGAATTATGAGTTTTATGTAAAAAAAACAAAACATTGAATATTAATAAACAAAAATTCTTTTGTGTTAACCTAAATTTTTTTTAACCAGTTTGATTTTCTTTTCAATTTCTTTGAAAAAAGTCCAGAAATTAGAACATTTCAGAAATTTGAACAACCCGTGGAACAAAGTGGTTCTAATTTGTAAGAGTCTACTGTACTTAGAATGTACGTTTGCAATTGCATCGCCGTCTCTACATCTGCTAGCAAGACTTTCAAAATCTTTATCTATTCCACGCCAATAAACAAAAGAACGTACAAGGCCTTTCATTTTGACTATTCCTAATTTTGCAGTGTGGAGGTCATCAAGTATTTGCTTCTGCAGAGATGAAGGTATAACAACTAGGGACGTAACGATACAAGTAAGTATCGATACTTTTGTTTCGATACCCAGTATTTTTGGATCCGATATTTTTTCCGATACTTTCCCGGTATCGAAAAATAAGTACTGGTATCGATCATTTTTGTGTGTAACACGGCGGCCACACCTGCAAGTGCAAGTTCGAAAAACTATATACATTTCAAATAATTTCACTAACACACTCGCAATTTCGCACTTGCAGCCGACTTGCAGCGCTACTATCAACGAATTTTCAGAGACAGTGGATTTTGACACTTGCTGCAAGTAAATGTCAAAAAAGGAGACAAGAGTGTTGTTTTTGTTAATCTTTTGGAGATTTTACTCAGATTTTTCACAATTTAATACAACAAGCACACTGGTAACTTGTTTTCTTCATTTTTTTCATTTTGTAGCTTTTCCAGCTCTCGCAATACTACAATTGTAGCGAGAACCTTTGCGTTCGATGACATTTTGTAAATGAACTTGCACTTGCACATGTGGTCGCTAAACCAACTTGCAGCAATTTTCGAATTTTTTCGAAGTTAATATGTATTCTCTACTTGCAAGTGATTACTTGCACGTGTGGCCGCAGCGTAAACAGCTCAAAGAAAAAGAAAAAGTGTGAACACGGCCTTAGCAAAAAAACGCATTTTCGAAAGGTTCCTAAAATTTGACGTTTATTTCTCTGTTTCATTTGCTTTTATTTTCATACCAACCAGAGACTATAAATTATATAGACATTGCATCAGAAACACTCGAGCAATTCCACTCAGAGTTTAGCCCGCAAACATGGGCACGGCGAAAAACGGTGGCCAGGCAAACTTAAAGGCAGAGCGGCGATCAACTTATGTTGCTAAAATTTGTTGCAGAAACTCTAGAACTACAAAACCTTATCAACAAAGTTGTCGTAAAGCCATGTCTATATTTGTTTTCATAGGAATTCTAAGCCGACGGACGGCTTGTTTGTTTACATTTTTTTTGCATGGTTTTTGTTGTTGCTCTTCTTTCTATGTTTTTCTGCAGGTTTTTGTTTCGTTGGGATTTTTAGCTTAATATTTGGCGATCGTCAGATATTTTATATTTTTGCGATTTTGTCTATCTCGATGAAGCTATAGGAAAATCGCTGTAACTTTTTTAATTCAGTTTGAATTGAAATGCACCCAAGGATAAAATTGTAGATAATTTAACCACCTTTAAAATGACATCAAAAATTATTTTTTTGCTGAATTTATTAATTTTTTTTAACTTAACGTAATATTATCATCTATCATCTATCTATCCATCTTAATCCATAGAATCCAATAAAAATAGAATATAAAAATTAAAAAGGGTCAAAAGTGTAAATAAAAAATAAAAATTATGTATAAAACAAAATTTATAAATAATGTATAAAACAAAATATATAAATAAATATAAATAAAAATTAAATAATAAACCAAAAATAAATTTCTTTTATTTTATTTGATATGATTGATTCATTACTTATTCTTTTTTTATGCTATTACATGTTGCAACAGCTATACTTTTTTTATTTTATTTTACAATTTATCTGTTTTCTTTAAAAATATATAAATAATTTTATTTAATTTTTATAAAAATATTGATTTTCGTATTTCAGTATTTTATTACTTAATTTGTCATTTTGTTGTTATATTATTTTTATTTTTATTTTATTTTGTTTTCATACTTTCAAGATTTAATAAATTGTTGAAAATATTAAACAAATTTAACTAATTAGAAAATTTTAATTTACTATTTATTTCTTTATCTTTAAATATCTTGAAAATATGAATGCAAAAAAATTTATGTATAAATTTTCAGACTAAATTTTATTTAAAAGCTTTTGTAATCAAAAAATAATCTAAAACCGATCTTATTTTAAAGTTTTCGAATAAAAAATTACTTGCAAAAAATTAAAGTGTGGAAATACTAAAAGTTTACAATTTTTTCGTGTGTATAATTTTCATTTTTTACGTTTTTACGTTAGTTTATACCTTTCCAATGATATAAAATGATGATGTGGTTTTAAAGGGATCAGAAGTTATATTGTAAAACATGAAGTCTTAATAAAGTTTCAATAAAAATTTAGCTAGCTAATGAGATTATTAATTTTTTGTAAAAAAAATAAAGAAAAAAAAATTGGATGAAAATTTTATGTATAGCTGACATACATATATACTTTTTATTTACATTTTGTCTTTTTTTTTTTAAAGAATAAATCTGTTTTTTGTTAAACTCCCAATTTTATTTACATTATTTGGTTAAGCGGAACAAAATGTATTGAACGTCACCCTGTTGTTTTTTCTGAAATTGCTTATTATTTCACAGTTTTTTAATATTTATTGCTGCAAGTCTACTACTTTGGAAATAACCTCTATGTTGATGTCTTTTCGGAGAAAAATTTTAATTTTTTCCCGTTAAAATTGCAAAATGTGTAGGTATTTTTGGTAAAACATTATTATTTCTGTAACTGAAAATATATATATTATATATAAATATGTATATTATTTCTAAAAATAAAAAGAAAATTAAATAAAATTGAAAGTGTTAAAATAAAGCAATAAAAAAAATTAATTAAAAAGTGTCAAAAGGCATATAAATAAAAATTAAATATAAAACTGAAAATTTTAAAATGGATTTATTTTATTTTATTTGATTTGATTTATTTATTATTTATTTTATATTGATGCCTTTTTATTCTGCAAAAACTATACTTTTTATTTTATTTTTACACTATCTTATTTCTTAAAAAATATACAAAGGTTTTTTTAATTTTTATAAATAACATTGATTTTCAAATTTAAATTACATATTAATTCATTTTACAATTTTTGTTAAATTGTAGCTATTTGATTTTTTTTAAATTTTTTTTCATACGTTTAAGATTTTTAAATCTGTTGAAAGTATGTATTTAACGAATTGAAGAAATAGTTGGAAATTTTTAATTAAATTTTTTTATTAATCATTTCAGCGTTTTTTTATGTTTTTGGTTTTAGTTTTAGTATATATTTAAAATTACTATTTTATTCGATAACTTTAAATGTATTAAAAATAATAACAAATATAAACGAATCAAATTTATATGTAAAAAATAAACTTAAAACGAAACACGCAAACATTATGTTTTCATTACTTGAACAACATGATAACATTATGTTTTCATTATGATAATTTATTACTTTATCGAATTATATCGAAATTTTCGCAAATTAATTTAAATTACAAATAATGGAATTATATTTTAATGGTTTTGTTTTTGTTTAAAAAAAGTAATAAATTATCATAACAAGAAACAAGAGAAAAAAAAGTTAAAAAATTGTAAAACAAAAAATATTAAATTTTTAAGTCTTGAAAATATAAAGATATATCAATTTTGTTCGTTTATATTTTCTATTATTTTTAAGATATTCAAAGACATCGAATAAAATAGTAATTTTTAATATATAAAAATGAAACCAAAACATCAAAACACGCTGAAAAGATTTAAAAAATTAGTTACAAATTTCCAAATACTTCATCAATTTTTTTAATACTCTCAACAATTTTAAAAATCTTAAAAGTATGAATCAAAATTAAACAAAAATCAAATAATAAATAACAATTTAACAAAAATTGTAAAATTGATAAATAAAAATTTAAATGTGAAAATCAATATTATTTATAAAAATTAAATAAAATTCTTTATATATTTTATTTTATTCCTTAATTGTAAGAATAAAATAAAAAAGTATAGTTTTAGCAGCATATCAGCGCAACAATAAAAAATAAGTAATCAATAAATCAAATCAAATTATATAAAATAAATACATTTCTTAATTTTCAGTTATATATTTAATTTTAACTTATATTTATTTATATATATTTTTGTTATATTGAATTTATGTTTTTTATTTTGACTTTTGACACTTTTTAATTTTTATATTTTATTTTTATCGGTTATTTTAGCACCTTCTTTTTTATATAATTTTCTCACAATTCTTACAAGATGGCATTTTTTAAATTATTATTTATGTTTTATATAAACTATTATATTTTTTAACAAATTTTTAGTATTTGCGTTTTATTTAAAATTTATTTTTAATGTTGTTTGTTCTATAAACTTGGTTTTAGTTTTTTAATTTCACTCTTATTTTTAATTTATTTATTTTATTTATTTTTAATTTTATTTTGTTTTGTTAAATTTTAAATTTTTCGAACTTTAACTTTAATTTTCTTACAGGTAATTTTTTATTTGAAATATTTAAAATAAGTTTTTTATTTAATTACAAAATATTTTTAATAAAATTAATCCGAAAATTTATATAAAACTTATTGGATCTTAAGGCCATAGTTTAAAAATAGTTTTTTCTTGTTCGTTGTAGTGTAATTGATTTATAGTTTATTTACAATAAAAAAAAGGTATATATAATTTATTTTAATATTTATATTGAACATTTTAGTGGCAACAAAGCAAATACAGTAGCAACAAGACAACCTAGTTGTTCTAGCTGGCGATTGTCCTGCGTGGCAACAATACCAATTTATATATTATGAAATAAATTATATTTATTATATAGGTTCAGAAGGGATGGATTAAGATAGATAGATGCTAGTTATAATATCAAGTTAAGTTAAAAAAAAAAATAATAAATGTAGCAAAAAAATAATTTTGATGTAATTTTAAAGGTGGTTAAATTACCTACAATTTTATCCTTGGGTGCATTTCAATTCAAACTGAATTAAAAAAGTTACAGCGATTTCCCTATAGCTTCATCGAGATAGACAAAATCGCAAAAATATAAAATATCTGACGATCGCCAAATATTAAGCTAAAAATCCTAGCGAAACAAAAACCTGCAGAAAAAGAAAGAAAGAAGAGCAACAACAAAAACCATGCAAAAAAAATGTAAACAAACAAGCCGTCCGTCGGCTTAGAATTCCTATGAAAACAAATATAGACATGGCTTTACGACAACTTTGTTGATAAGGTTTTGTAGTTCTAGAGTTTCTGCAACAAATTTTAGCAACATAAGTTGATCGCCGCTCTGCCTTTAAGTTCGCCTGGCCACCGTTTTTCGCCGTGCCCATGTTTGCGGGCTAAACTCTGAGTGGAATTGCTCGAGTGTTTCTGATGCAATGTCTATATAATTTATAGTCTCTGTACCAACCATTATTCGGGCTTATTCTTTTCAAAAACACGCAGGCCTATTTTGACGAAATAATATGGTTCTTAAGTGTATTTGTTTTTAACAGGGACCGTAACCGTTAAACCATTTTTCTAAAAAAGTTGAAAGTTTTAGTTATTTTTTGTGTTTTATTATATTGAACAAGAATTAACCAGAATTTTTTAACTTCTATTTTTTCGCACAAAAAATAACTGTTATTATATGTGGGATATTTTTTCCCACAAAATATCCCACAAATCGCTATATCTAAGAAACTGCTTATTATAGGGTCATAAAATTTGAAAGATAAAAACATGGCAAGTCTGTCGCATAGCCGGAGATATTTGAGGCGATGAGAGCAAGAGTGGCCTAACCCACAAAAATATGACAATTAAAATAAATGCAGATCTAGCGTCGCAACTTCTGCTGCTAATCCAAATATTGACATTTTGTTATAATATACCACTAAAAAGCAAATTTAGAAAAAGCGAAAAATGTTGTGAATAAACGAAAAAAATAAAAGAAATTCAAATGAAAATATTAATATGATTCCATTAGATATGTTGGTGGGTTAGGCCACTCTTGTTCTCATCGCCTCATTTGTCCATATGAATGATTGACTACGTGCTTGTTTTTTTTTTAATACAACGTTAGTTTTGTGCATTGAAGAAAAGATTTAGTTCTAACTGTATCTATATGAATGAATTGAGCACATGCTTGTTTTTTTAAGGGAACTCTCAGTAAATCACTAAATTCCATAATGTTAAATCAGCAAGTGCAGCGTTTCTATCCGACTTGTAGATGAAATCATAGAATGTAAAAAAGGGTCGTGTCCCGCCCATTTTTTGTCATATGGTAGATCTTGCCTTCTTATTTTCACCAGTCAAATTTCATGACCCTAGCATGAACGGTTTTGTAGATACAGTGATTTGTGGGATATTTTGTGGAAAAAAATATCCCACAAAAAATAACTGATATTTTTTGTGCGAAAAAATAAAAGTTCAAAATTTAACTGGTATTTTTAAACTTTTACTTTTAAAGTCGAAATTTAAAACACAACCCTGGACTAACAAGGGGATGTCGGGGGATCATAATGGTGTCATCCAAAATGTCCTCCGACTGTTCCAACTACTTGTGGTTTTCCCTTAAAAAATGAGACCATAACTGTTATTTACGGTCCCTGGTTTTTAATGAATTTAAGCTGTTTTAGTGTGCAATTTATTGTTAGATTAAAAAAAAAATTATATTTATACACATTTTTATAATTATAAAGTTATGGTACGTATTCCTCGACCCAAATACAATTTTGATGGTTAATGCAAAAATCCAAATAAGTTATCGTTAGTTTTGCCTATTGTTTATGTCAAGATGCTTCTTAGCTGCATAAACAGTTAAATTCTTTTTGAAACGTAAGAGGGCGTTTTCGCTTCTCACCACACTTTGTATTTTCTTATGCTTCCTTAATTTGTATGTACTATACAGTAGAAACTAAAAAAGTTACAGCCTGTCTGTAGCTGGATGATTTCTCGTCCACTTTATTTCCAACCACCTTGGTAAGAACTTCTAAATAAATCCTTGCTTTTTTATAGAAAACCTGAAACCGCTTTTTCTTTCTCTTGGCTAACCAAATCAAACTTAAAATAAAATTTAATTATTTTTTTTTACTTTTTCCTTACTGTTTTTATTTAAATACCTTTTATATTCTATTTTAATCAGTTCTTCTGAAAATAAGGTTAACAATTTTTTGTCTCTTCTATAAACTTTACTTTAACCCATTTGTATCGCTACCCGATTCCGTTAAGATATCTTTATAATTTTGGCTCTTTGTATGGTTCAGAGATTTGCACAAGCCCAATCGTCATTATTTGCCACTCGAATAACAATCGTCGTCAGCCACAATCGCACACAAAAATTAATGCACTCATACAGCTCGAGTTTGTAAACAACGATTGGTGCTAAGCACAGTTTGTAACGATTGCGAATACATACAAAGGCACCATCCAGACAATGTAGACATTCGGATGCTTCGCTAAACACTCGAGTGTCTGTTGGTGCATGAATTTTTTTTGTTTTGCTTTCGTTCTTTCCAACAAATACGCATTCTCCCATTACTTTGAGAATGAGTGTTAGAAGAGGTGAGCATTTTTTTGTTCGCTGTTGCGAAATCTAAAAAACATTGCAAAAGGCTTGTGGCTACTCCAAAATATATTTTTTCTATTGTTTATAACAGTGTTTGTCATTCCATAGCCATGTGTGTACGTTACAAATAGTTTTTATTTCACATGAGATTTATGCGTATACAAAAAAATCAACACTGCAGACTGTGGTTAACATATTTTCCTTGGTGCGAATGGACATAAAAGCAAAAAAGAATTTTCGTTGCTTTTGGCGAATGTTGCTCATGTCTCTCTTCGTTGGGTATTCTTGATTCGTAGGCATTCGTAATCGCGACCGCTCTCTATGGTATTCGTGCTCGTATAATGAGGATACATTCGAAACGCCATTTGAATGCAATCAAGTTGTTTTTTGGTATGCTTGCTCTTGAGCACTTTGCGATTACATTACGATGAAAAATTCACTTTGAACGCAATGTGTCCACTATCGTTAGTGGAAAATAGCCAGCCGGTTTTCATTTAAAGCGCCAAAAACGGGCTTAAAATTGCTTGAAAAAAGCTAAAACAATTTTTGCTCTGTAACTTTCTTAAAAAAAGTTAACGGTTTTAATTTTTTTTTCCTTTCGACAAACAATTAAACAGATAAGACTGTCCGTGCAACTTTTTTTATGTAGGTGCGATATTTAATGGTGTTTTTGAAGATCAAACTCAATTTTTTTATTACGCCGTTTGCCCGGCGTGCAATGCATCTTTTTTACTCTCTTCCACATTTTGCACGCTGGTATGTTACACGGCAGAAAAAGAACGGCAGACAGATTTTGACACTTCATTCAGTTTCATTACTTTTTCTCCTACACTTTATTTCAGCAAGGGTTTCCTACAACTATTTTCTTCATACTGTTATGGTACAATAGTAGCACTTTTCTTCAAAAAATGTACTTTTTAGCTACTTAAACACCCAAATCTTTAATTTCACTACCCAGCAACACTGTTTTGCACGATGTACGCTGTATCGACACCGGGCTAGAATGAACATATTTTGCCCGCTGTTCCAAATGTTCATCCTCTCACACTCTCAATTGTTTTTGACAGTTTTACGTTAAAAGCAACAACAAAATCGATTGTACGCCGGGCAAACGGGCACCGTGTAATATGAGCCTTTCACATTTTGCACGCTGGTATGTTACACGGCAGAAAAAGAACGGCGGACAGATTTTGACGTTTCATTCATTCGACTCCTTTTTCTCCTACACTTTACTTCGTACTATATAATAACGTATAAAAGTAATCAAAATAATGATGTGTTGCGATTCATATATAACTATACAGAAACCATGAAAGTTCTATGAAATATAAATCTATCGTCATATCGACGCAATGATTTAAATATTTCAAAAAAAATAATATTATTTTGCTTTCCTATTAATCTCAAATAATTATATTCATTCGCTTAATATATCTTGTAATTAGTTTTAAAATAAGTTATATTTTATCTTAAGTAAGAGTCATACTCTGTTTGATGAAATGAAATAAATAAATAAATATGTAACTTTGTCCTTAAAAAATTGGTTTTATTAATTTCTGAAAGTTTGTTGGTTATTTTCAATTTGTGTCTCTTTAAATTTATTGTTAAAGTGCTACACCCTATGTATAATAGACATGTGCATGGGTGTATAATAAACCTGTTTCAATACAATTCATATGGGCGGTGCCATGCCCACATGTCCAATGCTCACTCAATTTTTCCAGTCAAAGGACAGGACTAAATAGTACATTCTTACCGAGATTGATGTGTGACTAATAGTTAGAAAGTTATACCAAAAATTTGGGCAGCCGAAAAAGTGCCACGCCCTTTGTCCAACGCCCATAAAATTTTACCAGTGGAACGACACAGGTAAATCGAGGTCGAACACCTAACTCCAATGTTGTGCGTGCTATAATTCCAAATTTATTCGATAATGCAGATTCAAGCTGCCACGCTCCTTGTACAATACTCGCTGCATCACTTGTAGTTTGTGATTGTTGCTCTTTTCAGTACTCATCACTATAGCATAGCTTCAATTGCTTGAATTTAATTTGAACAGATTTTAACACTCTACATCAAGCAATTGTTTTGTTCTGTAATTTGAAAACAGATTTAAAAAATTAATACGGAAATTGATTTAAATGTATTAACTTTGGAAGTCATTGATGCAGCAAAACAATATGCGAATAGAACAAAATTTTTGAATAATACTCATAGAAGAGTTTTGCAGAGATTTGCAGCCATGGTGAGCGATATGCTTAGATTCCAAGATGCCAATAAAAAAAAAGATCCATTTGGATAAAAAAGTGGCACCAGATTCAGATTCAGCTTGCAGCGGAATTACGTGAAGAAGACACTACAGCACATAAAAACTATTTTCGCATGACAGACGATCAATTCAACATTATTCTGGAACTAATCAGAGACGATATTGCAAAAATAGATACTGTCATGAGAAAAGCAGTGATTCCGAAAGAGCAGCTTGCATCAACACTAAGATATTTGGCAACTGGAGAATCGTACTAAAGTTTGGAATACCACACATGACTTTCACATACTTACTTAGTACAGTGTATTCCCAAAGTTTGTGCAGCAATTTGGAAAAACATGAGAAATCTATATTTAAAGGTAAGTTGTTAAAAAAGTAAAGATTTTATTGAATTTTTGGTTATATTATTTATTGGAAAAAAATACTTCCAAGCTACTTCACATTGCTTTATTTTAAGTCTTCAATGACTATTTTTATATACTATCAATATGTATATTAGAGTGGGTCGCTAAAAAAACGTGTTCGATAAACTCGGCCTAAAATGTACCTTGGGTCTTTGGTGTACCCTCCATAAAACGATTTCGCAATGTGTTAACCCTTAGGCTTTGTTTCGCTATATTTAAAAAAAAAACCCAAAATGAAAGCTTCAAAAACGATTACTATCTGCATAAAAAATTTTGAGAAACTTGCTCGTTCTGTATGTATGTCAAAATTATGGACAAAAATCACAAGTCAAAATTCGAGTGACAACGGCAGTAGTTCATATGGCCTTGCAGTGGCTAAATAAGTCGCGTAAAAAACCGACTGATGGACGTCCTTCTAAAAGTGAAATGGAGCGAGCCGAGCAGGTATTATGGAAAGATGCACAAACAAGCATGTTGAGTGAAGAAATAGATTTATTGTCAGCTAAGAAAACAATACCAAAATCGAGCCCTATCTGCAAGTTTCCAACATATCTAGATAGAAATCATGTATTACGACTCGGAAGTAGATTGCAGCTCGAAATAAAATCTGATCCAGTTATTTTACCCAGAAAAAACCATATTACACAATTGATTGTAGACAAATATCATCGAAAATATCAACACGATAACCATGAGACCGTTGTGAATGAGATTCGACAGAACTTTTGGATCTCAAGACTGAGAGCAGTTGTCAACGCCGCACAGTGCGCTTTTTTCGATTTTAGGGTGACATTTTGACTTTTTTCAAAAACTATTAAAGCTAGAGTAATGAAATTTTGCACCAATGCTTCTTGTGTTAAATACACTTCTTGACAAAAAATAAGAAGTGACAAAGTGACTTTTTTCAATAGCAAAAAGCGCACTAATTGTGGTCATATGTAAATTAAATATTAATATTTAATATTAAATATTTTAATATTTAATATTTCTAAAAATAAAATTAATATTTTCAACAACAAAATAAACACCATGCCAAAAATAATTAAGATCGGACAACTTTTAGATTTTAATTTAATTTTAATTTAATTTTAATTTAATTTTAATTTAATTTTAATTTAATTTTAATTTAATTTTAATTTAATTTTAATTTAATTTAATTTAATTTTAATTTAATTTTAATTTAATTTTAATTTTAATTTAATTTTAATTTAATTTTAATTTAATTTTAATTTAATTTTAATTTAATTTTAATTTAATTTTAATTTAATTTTAATTTAATTTTAATTTAATTTTAATTTAATTTTAATTTAATTTTAATTTAATTTTAATTTAATTTTAATTTAATTTTAATTTAATTTTAATTTAATTTTAATTTAATTTTAATTTAATTTTAATTTAATTTTAATTTAATTTTAATTTAATTTTAATTTAATTTTAATTTAATTTTAATTTAATTTTAATTTAATTTTAATTTAATTTTAATTTAATTTTAATTTAATTTTAATTTAATTTTAATTTAATTTTAATTTTAATTTTAATTTAATTTTAATTTAATATTAATTTAATTTTAATTTAATTTTAATTTAATTTTAATTTAATTTTAATTTAATTTTAATTTAATTTTAATTTAATTTTAATTTAATTTTAATTTAATTTTAATTTAATTTTAATTTAATTTTAATTTAATTTTAATTTAATTTTAATTTAATTTTAATTTAATTTTAATTTAATTTTAATTTAATTTTAATTTAATTTTAATTTAATTTTAATTTAATTTTAATTTAATTTTAATTTAATTTTAATTTAATTTTAATTTAATTTTAATTTAATTTTAATTTAATTTTAATTTAATTTTAATTTAATTTTAATTTAATTTTAATTTAATTTTAATTTAATTTTAATTTAATTTTAATTTAATTTTAATTTAATTTTAATTTAATTTTAATTTAATTTTAATTTAATTTTAATTTAATTTTAATTTAATTTTAATTTAATTTTAATTTAATTTTAATTTAATTTTAATTTAATTTTAATTTAATTTTAATTTAATTTTAATTTAATTTTAATTTAATTTTAATTTAATTTTAATTTAATTTTAATTCAATTTTAATTTAATTTTAATTTAATTTTAATTTAATTTTAATTTAATTTTAATTTTAATTTAATTTTAATTTAATTTTAATTTAATTTTAATTTAATTTTAATTTAATTTTAATTTAATTTTAATTTAATTTTAATTTAATTTTAATTTAATTTTAATTTAATTTTAATTTAATTTTAATTTAATTTTAATTTAATTTTAATTTAATTTTAATTTAATTTTAATTTAATTTTAATTTTAATTTAATTTTAATTTAATTTTAATTTAATTTTAATTTAATTTTAATTTAATTTTAATTTAATTTTAATTTAATTTTAATTTAATTTTAATTTAATTTTAATTTAATTTTAATTTAATTTTAATTTAATTTTAATTTAATTTTAATTTAATTTTAATTTAATTTTAATTTAATTTTAATTTAATTTTAATTTAATTTTAATTTAATTTTAATTTAATTTTAATTTAATTTTAATTTAATTTTAATTTAATTTTAATTTAATTTTAATTTAATTTTAATTTAATTTTAATTTAATTTTAATTTAATTTTAATTTAATTTTAATTTAATTTTAATTTAATTTTAATTTAATTTTAATTTAATTTTAATTTAATTTTAATTTAATTTTAATTTAATTTTAATTTAATTTTAATTTAATTTTAATTTAATTTTAATTTAATTTTAATTTAATTTTAATTTAATTTTAATTTAATTTTAATTTAATTTTAATTTAATTTTAATTTAATTTTAATTTAATTTTAATTTTAATTTAATTTTAATTTAATTTAAATTTAATTTTAATTTAATTTTAATTTAATTTTAATTTAATTTTAATTTAATTTTAATTTAATTTTAATTTAATTTTAATTTAATTTTAATTTAATTTTAATTTAATTTTAATTTAATTTTAATTTAATTTTAATTTAATTTTAATTTAATTTTAATTTAATTTTAATTTAATTTTAATTTAATTTTAATTTAATTTTAATTTAATTTTAATTTAATTTTAATTTAATTTTAATTTTAATTTAATTTTAATTTAATTTTAATTTAATTTTAATTTAATTTTAATTTAATTTTAATTTAATTTTAATTTAATTTTAATTTAATTTTAATTTAATTTTAATTTAATTTTAATTTAATTTTAATTTAATTTTAATTTAATTTTAATTTAATTTTAATTTAATTTTAATTTAATTTTAATTTAATTTTAATTTAATTTTAATTTAATTTTAATTTAATTTTAATTTAATTTTAATTTAATTTTAATTTAATTTTAATTTAATTTTAATTTAATTTTAATTTAATTTTAATTTAATTTTAATTTAATTTTAATTTATTTTAATTTAATTTGAATTTAATTTTAATTTAATTTTAATTTAATTTTAATTTAATTTTAATTTAATTTTAATTTAATTTTAATTTAATTTTAATTTAATTTTAATTTAATTTTAATTTAATTTTAATTTAATTTTAATTTAATTTTAATTTAATTTTAATTTAATTTTAATTTAATTTTAATTTAATTTTAATTTAATTTTAATTTAATTTTAATTTAATTTTAATTTAATTTTAATTTAATTTTAATTTAATTTTAATTTAATTTTAATTTAATTTTAATTTAATTTTAATTTAATTTTAATTTAATTTTAATTTAATTTTAATTTAATTTTAATTTTAATTTTAATTTAATTTTAATTTAATTTTAATTTAATTTTAATTTAATTTTAATTTAATTTTAATTTAATTTTGATTTAATTTTAATTTAATTTTAATTTAATTTTAATTTAATTTTAATTTAATTTTAATTTAATTTTAATTTAATTTTAATTTAATTTTAATTTAATTTTAATTTAATTTTAATTTAATTTTAATTTAATTTTAATTTAATTTTAATTTAATTTTAATTTAATTTTAATTTAATTTTAATTTAATTTTAATTTTATTTTAATTTAATTTTAATTTAATTTTAATTTAATTTTAATTTAATTTTAATTTAATTTTAATTTAATTTTAATTTAATTTTATTTTAATTTTAATTTTAATTTAATTTTAATTTAATTTTAATTTAATTTTAATTTAATTTTAATTTTAATTTTAATTTAATTTTAATTTAATTTTAATTTTAATTTAATTTTAATTTAATTTTAATTTAATTTTAATTTAATTTTAATTTAATTTTAATTTAATTTTAATTTAATATTAATTTAATTTTAATTTAATTTTAATTTAATTTTAATTTAATTTTAATTTAATTTTAATTTAATTTTAATTTAATTTTAATTTAATTTTAATTTAATTTTAATTTAATTTTAATTTAATTTTAATTTAATTTTAATTTAATTTTAATTTAATTTTAATTTAATTTTAATTTAATTTTAATTTAATTTTAATTTAATTTTAATTTAATTTTAATTTAATTTTAATTTAATTTTAATTTAATTTTAATTTAATTTTAATTTAATTTTAATTTAATTTTAATTTAATTTTAATTTAATTTTAATTTAATTTTAATTTAATTTTAATTTAATTTTAATTTAATTTTAATTTAATTTTAATTTAATTTTAATTTAATTTTAATTTAATTTTAATTTAATTTTAATTTAATTTTAATTTAATTTTAATTTAATTTTAATTTAATTTTAATTTAATTTTAATTTAATTTTAATTTAATTTTAATTTAATTTTAATTTAATTTTAATTTAATTTTAATTTAATTTTAATTTAATTTTAATTTAATTTTAATTTAATTTTAATTTAATTTTAATTTAATTTTAATTTAATTTTAATTTAATTTTAATTTAATTTTAATTTAATTTTAATTTAATTTTAATTTAATTTTAATTTAATTTTAATTTAATTTTAATTTAATTTTAATTTAATTTTAATTTAATTTTAATTTAATTTTAATTTAATTTTAATTTAATTTTAATTTAATTTTAATTTAATTTTAATTTAATTTTAATTTAATTTAATTTTAATTTAATTTTAATTTAATTTTAATTTAATTTTAATTTAATTTTAATTTAATTTTAATTTAATTTTAATTTAATTTTAATTTAATTTTAATTTAATTTTAATTTAATTTTAATTTAATTTTAATTTAATTTGAATTTAATTTTAATTTAATTTTAATTTAATTTTAATTTAATTTTAATTTAATTTTAATTTAATTTTAATTTAATTTTAATTTAATTTTAATTTAATTTTAATTTAATTTTAATTTAATTTTAATTTAATTTTAATTTAATTTTAATTTAATTTTAATTTAATTTTAATTTAATTTTAATTTAATTTTAATTTAATTTTAATTTAATTTTAATTTAATTTTAATTTAATTTTAATTTAATTTTAATTTAATTTTAATTTAATTTTAATTTAATTTTAATTTAATTTTAATTTAATTTTAATTTAATTTTAATTTAATTTTAATTTAATTTTAATTTAATTTTAATTTAATTTTAATTTAATTTTAATTTAATTTTAATTTAATTTTAATTTAATTTTAATTTAATTTTAATTTAATTTTAATTTAATTTTAATTTAATTTTAATTTTAATTTAATTTTAATTTAATTTTAATTTAATTTTAATTTAATTTTAATTTAATTTTAATTTAATTTTAATTTAATTTTAATTTAATTTTAATTTAATTTTAATTTAATTTTAATTAATTTTAATTTAATTTTAATTTAATTTTAATTTAATTTTAATTTAATTTTAATTTAATTTTAATTTAATTTTAATTTAATTTTAATTTAATTTTAATTTAATTTTAATTTAATTTTAATTTAATTTTAATTTAATTTTAATTTAATTTTAATTTAATTTTAATTTAATTTTAATTTAATTTTAATTTAATTTTAATTTAATTTTAATTTAATTTTAATTTAATTTTAATTTAATTTTAATTTAATTTTAATTTAATTTTAATTTAATTTTAATTTAATTTTAATTTAATTTTAATTTAATTTTAATTTAATTTTAATTTAATTTTAATTTAATTTTAATTTAATTTTAATTTAATTTTAATTTATTTTAATTTAATTTTAATTTAATTTTAATTTAATTTTAATTAATTTTAATTTAATTTAATTTAATTTTAATTTAATTTTAATTTAATTTTAATTTAATTTTAATTTAATTTTAATTTAATTTTAATTTAATTTTAATTTAATTTTAATTTAATTTTAATTTAATTTTAATTTAATTTAATTTAATTTTAATTTAATTTTAATTTAATTTTAATTTAATTTTAATTTAATTTTAATTTAATTTTAATTTAATTTTAATTTAATTTTAATTTAATTTTAATTTAATTTTAATTTAATTTTAATTTAATTTTAATTTAATTTTAATTTAATTTTAATTTAATTTTAATTTAATTTTAATTTAATTTTAATTTAATTTTAATTTAATTTTAATTTAATTTTAATTTAATTTTAATTTAATTTTAATTTAATTTTAATTTAATTTTAATTTAATTTTAATTTAATTTAATTTAATTTTAATTTAATTTTAATTTAATTTTAATTTAATTTTAATTTAATTTTAATTTAATTTAATTTAATTTTAATTTAATTTTAATTTAATTTTAATTTAATTTTAATTTAATTTTAATTTAATTTAATTTAATTTTAATTTAATTTTAATTTTAATTTAATTTTAATTTTAATTTAATTTTAATTAATTTTAATTTAATTTTAATTTAATTTTAATTTAATTTTAATTAATTTAATTTAATTTTAATTTAATTTTAATTTAATTTTAATTTAATTTAATTTAATTTTAATTTAATTTTAATTTAATTTTAATTTAATTTTAATTTAATTTTAATTTAATTTTAATTTAATTTTAATTTAATTTTAATTTAATTTTAATTTAATTTTAATTTAATTTTAATTTAATTTTAATTTAATTTTAATTTAATTTTAATTTAATTTTAATTTAATTTTAATTTAATTTTAATTTAATTTTAATTTAATTTTAATTTAATTTTAATTTAATTTTAATTTAATTTTAATTTAATTTAAATTTAATTTAAATTTAATTTTAATTTAATTTTAATTTAATTTTAATTTAATTTTAATTTAATTTTAATTTAATTTTAATTTAATTTTAATTTAATTTTAATTTAATTTTAATTTAATTTTAATTTAATTTTAATTTAATTTTAATTTAATTTTAATTTAATTTTAATTTAATTTTAATTTAATTTTAATTTAATTTTAATTTAATTTTAATTTAATTTTAATTTAATTTTAATTTAATTTTAATTTAATTTTAATTTAATTTTAATTTAATTTTAATTTAATTTTAATTTAATTTTAATTTAATTTAATTTAATTTTAATTTAATTTTAATTTAATTTTAATTTAATTTTAATTTAATTTTAATTTAATTTTAATTTAATTTTAATTTAATTTTAATTTAATTTTAATTTAATTTTAATTTAATTTTAATTTAATTTTAATTTAATTTTAATTTAATTTTAATTTAATTTTAATTTAATTTTAATTTAATTTTAATTTAATTTTAATTTAATTTTAATTTAATTTTAATTTTAATTTAATTTTAATTTAATTTTAATTTAATTTTAATTTAATTTTAATTTAATTTTAATTTAATTTTAATTTAATTTTAATTTAATTTTAATTTAATTTTAATTTAATTTTAATTAATTTTAATTTAATTTTAATTTAATTTTAATTTAATTTTAATTTAATTTTAATTTAATTTTAATTTAATTTTAATTTAATTTTAATTTAATTTTAATTTAATTTAATTTAATTTTAATTTAATTTTAATTTAATTTTAATTTAATTTTAATTTAATTTTAATTTAATTTTAATTTAATTTTAATTTAATTTTAATTTAATTTTAATTTAATTTTAATTTAATTTTAATTTAATTTTAATTTAATTTTAATTTAATTTTAATTTAATTTTAATTTAATTTTAATTTAATTTTAATTTAATTTTAATTTAATTTTAATTTAATTTTAATTTAATTTTAATTTAATTTTAATTTAATTTTAATTTAATTTTAATTTAATTTTAATTTAATTTTAATTTAATTTTAATTTAATTTTAATTTAATTTTAATTTAATTTTAATTTAATTTTAATTTAATTTTAATTTAATTTTAATTTAATTTTAATTTAATTTTAATTTAATTTTAATTTAATTTTAATTTAATTTTAATTAATTTTAATTTAATTTTAATTTAATTTTAATTTAATTTTAATTTAATTTAATTTAATTTTAATTTAATTTTAATTTAATTTTAATTTAATTTTAATTTAATTTAATTTAATTTTAATTTAATTTTAATTTAATTTTAATTTAATTTTAATTTAATTTTAATTTAATTTTAATTTAATTTTAATTTAATTTAATTTAATTTTAATTTAATTTTAATTTAATTTTAATTTAATTTTAATTTAATTTTAATTTAATTTTAATTTAATTTTAATTTAATTTTAATTTAATTTTAATTTAATTTAATTTAATTTTAATTAATTTTAATTTAATTTTAATTTAATTTTAATTTAATTTTAATTTAATTTAATTTAATTTTAATTTAATTTTAATTTAATTTTAATTTAATTTTAATTTAATTTTAATTTAATTTTAATTTAATTTTAATTTAATTTAATTTTAATTTAATTTTAATTTAATTTTAATTTAATTTTAATTTAATTTTAATTTAATTTTAATTTAATTTTAATTTAATTTAATAATTTTAATTTAATTAATTTAATTTTAATTTAATTTAATTTAATTTAATTTAATTTAATTTTAATTTAATTTTAATTAATTTTAATTTAATTTTAATTTAATTTTTAATTTAATTTTAATTTAATTTTAATTTAATTTTAATTTAATTTAATTTAATTTTAATTTAATTTTAATTTAATTTTAATTTAATTTAATTAATTTAATTTAATTTAATTTAATTTTAATTTAATTTTAATTTAATTTTAATTAATTTTAATTTAATTTTAATTTAATTTAATTTAATTAATTTAATTTAATTTAATAATTTAATTTTAATTTAATTTTAATTTAATTTAATTAATTTAATTTTAATTTAATTTAATTTAATTTTAATTTAATTTTAATTTAATTTTAATTTAATTTTAATTTAATTTTAATTTAATTTTAATTTAATTTTAATTTAATTTTAATTTAATTTTAATTTAATTTTAATTTAATTTTAATTTAATTTTAATTTAATTTTAATTTAATTTTAATTTAATTTTAATTTAATTTTAATTTAATTTTAATTTAATTTTAATTTAATTTTAATTTAATTTTAATTTAATTTTAATTTAATTTTAATTTAATTTTAATTTAATTTTAATTTAATTTTAATTTAATTTTAATTTAATTTTAATTTAATTTAATTTAATTTTAATTTAATTTTAATTTAATTTAATTTAATTTTAATATAACTTTAATTTCATTTTAATTTAATTTTAATTTAATTTTAATTTAATTTTAATTTAATTTTAATTTAATTTTAATTTAATTTTAATTTAATTTTAATTTAATTTTAATTTAATTTTAATTTAATTTTAATTTAATTTTAATTTAATTTTAATTTAATTTTAATTTAATTTTAATTTAATTTTAATTTAATTTTAATTTAATTTTAATTTAATTTTAATTTAATTTTAATTTAATTTTAATTTAATTTTAATTTAATTTTAATTTAATTTTAATTTAATTTTAATTTAATTTTAATTTAATTTTAATTTAATTTTAATTTAATTTTAATTTAATTTTAATTTAATTTTAATTTAATTTTAATTTAATTTTAATTTAATTTTAATTTAATTTTAATTTAATTTTAATTTAATTTTAATTTAATTTTAATTTAATTTTAATTTAATTTTAATTTAATTTTAATTTAATTTTAATTTAATTTTAATTTAATTTTAATTTAATTTTAATTTTAATTTTAATTTTAATTTTAATTTTAATTTTAATTTTAATTTAATTTTAATTTAATTTTAATTTAATTTTAATTTAATTTTAATTTAATTTTAATTTAATTTAATTTAATTTAATTTAATTTAATTTTAATTTAATTTTAATTTAATTTTAATTTAATTTTAATTTAATTTTAATTTATTTTAATTTAATTTTAATTTAATTTTAATTTAATTTTATTTAATTTTAATTTAATTTTAATTAATTTTAATTTAATTTTAATTTAATTTTAATTTAATTTTAATTTAATTTTAATTTAATTTTAATTTAATTTTAATTTAATTTTAATTTAATTTTAATTTAATTTTAATTTAATTTTAATTTAATTTTAATTTAATTTTAATTTAATTTTAATTTAATTTTAATTTAATTTTAATTTAATTTTAATTTAATTTTAATTTAATTTTAATTTAATTTTAATTTAATTTTAATTTAATTTTAATTTAATTTTAATTTAATTTTAATTTAATTTTAATTAATTTAATTTAATTTTAATTTAATTTTAATTTAATTTTAATTTAATTTTAATTTAATTTTAATTTAATTTTAATTTAATTTTAATTTAATTTTAATTTAATTTTAATTTAATTTTAATTTAATTTTAATTTAATTTTAATTTAATTTTAATTTAATTTTAATTTAATTTTAATTTAATTTTAATTTAATTTTAATTTAATTTTAATTTAATTTTAATTTAATTTTAA